>JAQQSW010003182.1:0-14755 GCA_028646575.1 Pseudocheirus occidentalis | reverse complement strand
TATATAGAAGAGGCAAGGGATAACTGTTACAACTTTACTTTCATTTACTCTCATTGAATTTGGCTTAGGGAAGGAAGGACATAAACTCTAAACTGGTTATCTATCATGCCTCACAGGAGAGTAGGGGGGATGGGGATGAGAGGTGGGATGACAGAGGGGAGGGCAGGGTCTGGGGGAAGGTTGCTGGAAGCACACACTTCAGTAAAGAGACAAGGACAGGGTAGAAAATAGAACAAGGTGGGGGACAGGATAGGAAGGAGGGACATATAATCAACCTCTCATAATATGTCCACTGTGGAGCTGTCCTGCATAATTACACATGTATTGCCTGTATTGAATTGCTTATCCTTCCAGTGGGGGTGAGTGACAAGGGAGGAACCAAGGGAATCTAGAATTTAAAGCTCTATAATCAAATGTTAAGAAAAAAAAGAGGGGTGTTGGGGGAGGACATAGAAGAGAGCAGATTGAGGGAGGGGCTTTAAAGAAGGGCTGTTTGGGTTATGGGGTGAGGGAAAGACGGGGAGAAAATTCTGCAACTCAAAATCTGGTGGAAATGAATGATGTGAAAAAGAAAATAAATAAAATAACTAATTCAAAAAAAAGAATTTCCAATAGACTGATGGCACCAAGTTGGCTTAGGAAAGTCTATTCTAGGTGCTACTAATTACTCCAACAGCAACCAGGAACAGAGAAAAGCATTCCTGGTACATTGCTCTTACATAAAACCTGTTTTCCCATACTGTGTCATGATGTTTTTTGCTTTGTTTATTTTTTGTCAGCCTGCTTATTGCACTTTCGTCCCCAGTCCACAACTCTCAAGAGGATTGGAAAAGAATTAATATTTATAAGTGATTTCCATGAGAAAATGGGGCATACTCCATACCACCTTATGGCCATTGGGTTCCATGGGCATTGGGTTTGTCATCATATACATCAGGAGGACCTTGCCGCATTGATGGTCCTTCTGATTTCAGGGACTGAGACGATTACGCAACAAATCAAAATTGATGGAGGCAGTTTAGGCAGGTATTTAGTGTAGACAGTAAACTCCTTCAACTTGTGGACCCCCTTTCTCCTTTTATGCTGGTTAAATGCTTTATAATGCGCCAAGAGGAACTTTTGACAGTTCCCCCAAGCTATAACCTTTGCTGAATCAGAAAAGAGCAGTTTCTTTTATACAGTTTAATTATTCTACCACACCTTATAAAAGCTGGTACATTTTACTACCTATAATCACCCCCTGCCCACATTCCAACTATGAGTTAAGCATAAGGAAGAGATTAATGCTACTTTAGCCCTGGGTGATATAATAAATTACACTCCAACTGTCCAATTCCCCAGTGTCACTAGAGAATATCTTTTTTCTGTATGCCACTGCATCAATGTGTAGAATTACCTCTGAAAAGAAGCATTCCTAATTATGTTTTTCTTGGCAATCTAACCTTTAATGGCACCACAGTTAATGGTCATGATAATAACCTTTGGTCCATTGAGTATTACCCTTCTAAGACCCTGATGGTTTGCTCAGACTCACTCATAGAACCTGAACATGCCAGTCCACACCACTTGAAGCACCTTGGGTACTAGTGACTCCTAGACAGTATTTTGTATGTGGTGAGAGGGCTTCTTTTTCCCTTCCCCTGAAATGGTTTGGGACTTATAGGATTTTCTTTTTGGCCCCATCAGTTTCTAGTCAAACCATAGGATCATTTGAAAAAAATATATATATATACCAGAAACTTGATGGTACAGTTGTTTAAATATGAAAAGAGAGGTTGTTTAAATTTGAAAAGGGAGATGTGATTATAATCTAAAATGCTATAAAGAACATGGAGATGCAATGAAGTTCCTCTGCTCCCTAAGTCCATATATGGTGGTCTCTGCATTGGAGCAGGGTTTAGGAACCTCTGACTTAAAATTGGGAAACTTGTTTAGGCCACAATTGTGTCCATCTCCTCCCTCCAAATGGAGGTAGATTCTTTAGCACAAATAGTCTTACAAAACCTTATGAACAGGGGCAGCTAGGTGGCATAGTGAATAGAGCAATGGTCCTGGTGTCAGGAGGACCTGAGTTCAAAACTTGCCTCAGATACTTAACACTTTACAGCCATGTTACCTTGGGCAAGTCATTTAACCCCAATTTCCCCTCCATCCCACCACCAAAAAGCAAAAAAAAATACTCCAAAAAGCCAACCTTATGGACATCTTATACTTTCTTATGCTTCAATCAATCTCATTGTTCCTATATTAATCTACATGGGGATTATAAATAGCCTTCAGGAAATCCAATAAGTTATAGCAGAAACATACTTACTCACCTCAGAAGACACTTGATGGCATTTCTTTTCTTGTTCCCCTTGGCTTTGGGAAAATGAAAATTACCACCAGTGAATGGACTCTAATTGCTTTCTGCCTTATAATTCGTTTTAGACTTTGCGTTAGTTGCTGCATTAAAGCCCATTCTAGGTTAGTCCCAGAGAGGTTCACATTAGTGTACTCTGCTGACCATGACCATGTTAAGAATCTTATAGAGAAGATAGTAATCTTATAGAACAGGTAGCAATCCCTGGGAGGCTAAATCTACCACAGAGCAAAAGGAGAAATTGAGAGAACCAAATTGACTTTATTTTATATTATCATCTACATCTTTTATAACTACAGGAGTTGTCTTGTTTTCTTTAGTTAAGTATAGTTTTCCTGTAATGACATGATTTGAGGGAAGCCATTTATTATTATACCACTAACTGTTTTGAAGGATGCAGGTGAATGCAACCAGACACTTCACACTCTGGAAAAATCCCTAAATCTAAAAATAGTAACTGTTTTTACTATAAAAACCAATTGTGAATCTTTCTTCAGTGTCCTTTTGCCTACTGAGAGGCCCTGGACACAATTTATTATGCAATTGTATTCCTTGCTAACAAAGCATAAAGTTCAGACTTTGTTTCCTCAGTTATTATAAAATTGCTCAGGACAATACACAGTACAAAAATGATGTTCTAGAAAAAAATAATAGTAGGCATCAAGTGAAGCTAAAAATTGTCAACTAAATGACATTTCACTGGGCAGAAAAATCACTTACTAGAAACAGCAAACCACAAGGAGAAAGAGGTAGGAAGCACTATGTACCAGGAAAGTCAAACCAGTAAGAGCAATTTGACTACTCAGGTCCTGATGGAGACAGCCCAGGACCCTGAACCCTAGAACCTTGGGAGCAGCAATGTTTCTAGTCTGATGTATGAAAATAGCATCCTGGGGGAAAAGCACCAGTCTTGAGAGCAGGGACTGCTTTATGTTTTTATTTGTCTCTCTAATAAGTAGCACGTTTCACAAAAAATGAGTATATAATAATTAATTTTTTCCTTCTCATTTATGTTTATTCATATTATTTCCATTCAGGAAAATATAAGCTAATTGATGTAGGGACTATTTCCATTTTTGGTTTTGGATCCCTATTGTTTTTTTTTTTCCAGTGACTGAAAGGACTTAATAAAGGCTTATTGAATTTAGTTAAAGGCTTGTGTGTTCCAATGTAGAATTATTTTTATTTATATTTATTTCCTTGAAAAATTCACTTAGATAAGTCCACTGTCCCTTTTATCAACACTTTGTATTTAAAAGCTAAATGCACCAATGTTTTCATTTACAAAAACTGGAAAAAAAAATAAACTCATATAACCGTTGGTGTGTTTTTTAAGTTCCATGGAGCTTCTTTTCATTGAACAGATTTCTAACAAATAGCTTTTAAGCCACAAAAGTGGGTAGATTCTGGGGGCAATCTTCCAGGAACACACTTTAATTAAATATGACTTCAAAGATTCAAGTAGCAGCATTGGAGGCCTACACCTGCCCTTTGGTTGGACAATTATCATTCGTGGGTTCTCATATTTTACAAAATATTTCTATCCAGAATGAAAAATGAATATCTTCTTTCTAATTCGAGCTATATTTTGTGTGTTTGTGTGTGTGTAAAAAACCCCTTAAATTTTAGTGAATCCAAAGAACTCCTTTTCAGACTATTGTTTATAAGTGCATAAATATTAAAAATTTATAGCTTTAGAAAGGAAATCAATTGCATAAAAAAGTTATCAAAATAATTTTTAAATAAATTCATGGATCCTCAGGTTAAGAATCACTGTTCTAATGTACTCATGAATACACTAGAAATTAATAACCATGTATAAGAAATTTATTATTGAGAAAATCTGGTTTCTAATGATAATAAAATTTATCGCATATTATAAATACTTGGCAAAATGTGTTCAGTTTAAAGCATATGAAAATTTATTTGAAGGGCATCCACTCAAAGACTCCCCAGCTGCTCTACATATAACAACTTCAAATTCTGTAGTAATAATCAGTAATAATAATAATAATAATAGCGAATATTAATGAAGTATGTACTAAGTTCCAGACATTGTGCTAAGTCCTTTACAATTATTATCTCATTTGATTCTAATAACAAACATAGAGACAGGTGCCATTGTTATCCCAATTTTACAGATAGGTAAACTGAGGCAAAGAGGTTAAGTTACTTGTCCAAGGTCATGCAGATAATATCTGAAGCCAGATTTGAACTCAGGTCTTCCTGACTTGAGGGCAGGCACACTATCCACTGTACCACCTAATTATAATATTTTATAATCTCTCCTTAAGGGAATGTCTCATGTTTCTTTATCTTCCATGCTAATTTTACCAGACAAAATAATTACTATTATTAATGTTTATTTGTTTCAGTCATATCTGATTCATCATGATCTTACGTGGGGTTTTCTTATCTCAGAAACTGGAGAGGTTTGCTATTTCCTTCTCCAATTTATTTTACAGAAAATTTACTCTGGCAAACAGGTTTAAGTCACTTGCCCAGGTCACATAGCTAGTAAGTGTTTGAGGCCTAATTTGAACTCAGTTCTTCCTGATTTCAGGCCTGGTGTAATGTTCACTGTGCCTCCTAGATGCTCCTAAATTTGTTGCTGTTCTTGTTTAGTCACTTTCAGTAATGTCCAACTCTTTACGACCCCATTTGGGGTTTTCTCCACAAAGCACTGGAGTAGTTTGTGTATCAATAATGCAATATTCACAACACTCACAGTAGTTGTGAATATGCTGGTACAGTTGTGAATCACAAAATGTAGCAAACTCTTCACATGGAGGGCAGAACCAAAATCTTTATTCGGATACTAGAAAACCGAGTCCCAGAACCAGAAATCCAAAGTCATTATAGTAGTCGCAAAGTTGATACACATGGTTAATGCAGTGAACACCCACATTCCCAAGCCTTCACAATAGAACAGGCTCCCTCAAGCATGGATCCCTCTCTCACTCAGGATAGCTCCTCACCCTGGTTCTTGGAAATTCTTGGTAAAAATTGCAGAAGGAGGATCTCAGCAAAAAGGTGCAGTCTCCAGGTGGTGACTGAGAGAAAATCTATCTGTCCTGCTAGTTCTCTTCCTTATATACAGTATACCTCCCCCCTGTTCTCCCCCTTCCTGTTAAGGTGTTAAATGCTCCCAAGGTGTTAACTTGAAGTAAGGAGCTAAGTGCCTGTTTACTAAGTGTCCCAAAGGCTACTTACAAATGGGCATGGAAGATCTTCAGATTCCATTAACATTACAGTTTGCCATTTTTTTCTCGAGCTCTTTTTTTTAAAATGAGGAAACTGAGATAAAGAGAATTAAATGACTTGCCTAAGATCATAGCTAGTATCTGAAGTCAGATTTGAGCTCAGGAAGGTGAGTCTTACTGACTCCAGGCCCAGAACTCTATCCACTGTGACCTAGCTGCCCCTAAAATAATCATAGCCATTGTTCTTATCTTTAAAGCCAAAACTATATTCCCAGAGATTCAACTAAAAGCTTCTTTCTAAATTTGTAAGATGTTAGGATCAGAATCTTAAAAGGATTTTCTGAGTGAGAACCATCAGTCACTTAAGTGGTACACATTTGAGAGTCTGTCTAGTAGTCAACCTCAAGAGTGTAAACATTGTTCAAGTTATTTTTTTTCACTTTTCTACTAGAAGGAAACTAGCATAATTAGGAGCATCGAATTGGGTGGCTTGGCTAATGAATGAATACTCTCTTCTCAGCAAATTCAGAAGAGGTCATGGTATCTAGAGGATTCAAGAAGAACAATCCACAAACAATTATAGGAGCATAAAATAAAGGGAAAGAACCACAGGGAAATTTAAGTAACTTTGACTTTTAAATACTGGCATTTTTTTGTCATGGCAAAGCATAAGAATATTATGCATTATAATTAGCAAATTCTGTATCAAATAGAAATCCAGAGAGTTCTTTGTAGTCAATGCATTATTTGACATCTGCATTAAATATAGTCAGAAACATAGTCCTTTAGTAGGAAATAAAACAAACTCAGCTTATGTGTATGCTTGTTTTAATATGGTATCTTTTTGTTTTTTAAGCAATCAGGGTTAAGTGGCTTGCCCAGGGTCACACAGCTAGTAAGTATCTGAAGCTGCATTTGAATTCAAGTTCTACTAACTCCAGGACTGTTGTTCTATACAGTGTGCCACCTAGCTGCCTCAATTTGGTGTCTACTTTTAATATCCCTCCACCCCCACCCCATGTATATTTAATTCTAAACCAATTCATAGCTAACATGGTGGCTTATGCATAAAAAATTCTATCTGAACATATTGATGATTGAATGCTACATTCAGAGTAGAATCAGAGACAGTCATAATGTATCATATTGTTTCTTTTATTTTAAGTAACAAAATTATATAATTATATATATGTATAAATATATAATTATATTTAATTTATAATTATTCAGTGACTATAAATGAGTAACAAGATTGTGGGATCATAGTCATGTTCTGTACAGATTTAAATAAGGATGATAGGGTCATAGAATTTATAGCTGAAAGAGATCTCAGAGATCATGTTAGCTTCCTTAGTATGGAAGAATCCTTCAGAAAAAGTATATTCTGGAAACATCAGCTCTTTGGAATCCTAATATTAAGGAAATAATGTCCTTTCCTTTTTAACTGCTTTCCCTCCCCCAATCCAGTTTTTTCCTGCCATCCTAAATCCTTTCTCCTATAAATATTTCTAGTAAGCAGTATTCAGAAACTATGATATATACCATGTTAAAATTCCATGTTAAGAATTTATATTAAGATGCAAATGGCATGCATTAGAATCAAGAAAATAGAGAATCAAAGTTCTGGAACAAAAAGTACAGACAATTAATATCCATGATTGATTAGAACTCACAAGTACACAAAAATAACTCATTATTTGTGTTGGATTCATGAACAAATATGCACTTAAAGGGGAAAAGATAAAAAGATGACAGAGTCAATTATAACAGACCCTATAAATGACAGAAAGGAAAAACCACTCCTAAAGATGAGGAACAAGAGACATATTGTCAAATGTCATTTTACCTGGAAAGCAAACACTGGAACATGATTGGTTTTAATGGTTTCATCTGAAGGTGAGTTTCTCCTCATAATCCTGTATTAGACACATGAGCTTTTAAATATAATTTATAGTCAATTAACAAAAATACTGCAAGGTAAGTGATTTGCCAAACTATTTCAAATTTAAAATTATGCTCATCACAGATAATGCAGTCAGCTGCCCTCATGTGAATTAATGGAATAATGCTGACTCACAGTGCATACTAAACCAACCATTTCCAACAGCCTGATGTTTCAAAATGTAGCAGTAATATGTGACATACTATTCCCTTATTGCTCTACAATGATTTTTCCTGATGAGCCAAAAATTATTCCACACTGTGGAAAATAATCACTTAAATGTGATCTACATTCCCTGATACCATAGAAAGGTCACACTTAGAGCAGCTGTTTGAGGCAGAAGTGATTTCTTTCTTTGTTTTTAAGGGAAACCTTCCTATCATGAAGAGACCCGACTTCCTATGGCTAGGAGGTATCAATGTTCTTTGTCAAGAGATTTAATAAACCAATAGCTTTTCAGAAGTATGTTTATAATGTACAATGAAGGATAAAAAGAAAGGAAAATGATGGAAAAGCAAATATTAAAAAGAAATTAGTAGAAGAAAAATAACAACTCATTTAACCAGAATGCACTTAATAGAAGAACAGATTACTTATTGGCATCTGTTTGGGGTTCATTTTCACCTCTGGATTGAGTTGGATTTCCCATTATCTTGTCATTCTATCTCTTTCCTTCTGAGACTCCCAAAACATAGCAGGAATTTAATAATTGCTTATTGATGTGAATTACCCAATCTCCTCTAACCTAGAGAAGGAACAGATGGATGCTTCCTCTCATGAAATAGGTTCTTTAACTTTGCCAAAGGATGCCTCCCCCAGTAGCCATGTGTGTCACTTCTGAGATGTGATATAATGAGTATGTGATTGTTTTAGATATTAAGGAATAGGAGAAATGAGGGATTGCTGTTTATATGTGTATATATTCAGAAATATGTCTGTGTATTTATAAATTCTTCCATTTTTCAAAATGAAAATACTCCTATTCAGTGGGGTCTTTAGACAATTAGGACAAAATCTACGTTCAAGCAGCAACAATTTGAAGTAACAGGAGGAGTGCATCTCAAACTGATTGAAGAAACTGACCCTTGCAATTTGATAAACATAAAACATAAATCAGTTCAGTTCTTTTACTGCCCAATATGATTACTTGTTAATTGGATGTAGCAGGTGGGATGCTATGGGAGCAGCTTTAGTTTGTGACCTAGAAATGCAGTCATTGGAGTTGAGCCAGAACACTCTTTTGCTTATATGTGTGTGTTGAATTTTAACCTGACACGCTGAACAAAAATAAATCTTAACTATTAACTGAAACTCAAAAAAAGTAAGCAAGCTAAGGTTATCAACTTTTGTTTGGCCTGCTTTGGAATTTGTGAGCTCAGGATACCTAGAAAAAGAAGTACATGAAAATAGTCAGTACCTGAATTTCTTACTGGGCTAGACAGCTGCCTGAAGTGTAAAATTGACTTTGTGAAGTAACTATAGCAAAGAAATGCTTCCTCACTCAAAGGCCTTTACCTTGATTGAAGTTATGGACTATGATAGGTGAAATGTGTCATGTAGGCCAGTTTCTTGGTGGAGAAATGGCCATATAGTTGTAAGCAATAAACTACTCTCTC
This sequence comes from Pseudocheirus occidentalis, assembly GCA_028646575.1. Lineage (NCBI taxonomy): Eukaryota > Metazoa > Chordata > Mammalia > Diprotodontia > Pseudocheiridae > Pseudocheirus > Pseudocheirus occidentalis. Next base: position 5,632 of record JAQQSW010003182.1, on the reverse strand, counting down.
AACTCATATCTGAATCAGAAGATATTTATTCTCTCTTTCTCTGTCTCTCTGTCTTTGTCTCTCTCTCTGTCTCTGTCTCTCTGTCTCTCTCTTTCTCTCTCTCTTTCTCTTTCTCTCTCTCTATATATATACATATACACACACATATATATACATACATATATATACACACACACACATATACACACATATGTGTGTGCATTATAAATAACATTTTATTTACTAGAAACAGCCTAACGAATCATTTTTGGAAACCAACCATTAGAAGGATTCAAAGTAAGAAATATCTTTTTCAATGAAAATAACATCTACATTTCCTGACTGGTAGCCTTTAGAACAAAACCAGGTACATAGGAATATTTCACTGAAATTGCTGATTGATTAACTATGGTGTTGTTGCACATTCCCTATGCCCCAAAATTTGACTTTATAAATGCACTGGGTTCAAGATAGGTAGCTTGACCATATTCTGATAGTTTGCTTTTGGGAACAGGCCAATTATGCTATCTTTTATAAAAATAGATTTATTTGTTTGCTTTGCAAACTGAAAACAAAGTGTATCGAGTTTGGGCTAGAAAACATGCTAAAATATGCTGTATCTGGAGTAAAAAAAATGATGAGTAATACAGGGGAAAATGTATAATTTGTTTCACTTAATTGGCCCAATGTGCTCGACACAGAAATTTTTTTATTTTGCTTTTACTCAGCCACCACATATTTTTTAAAAGAACAATCTAGTTACATGATATTGAACTTGAGTCAGGAATTTTGCAAATATTTCCAGAAAAGTTATATGTGATAAAGGATAAAAATCAAAAATTAAACTCAATAGACCTTCATTAAGCACCCATTATGAGCAATGTACTGTCATAGGTACTTGGGATAAAACAAAAATGAAAGAAAAGGCCTCTACTGTCAAGGAACAAATGTAGCAACATACAAGGCTAAAATTAGGGGGAAATTTATGAAATAGGAAAAGCTTGAATTTGGTTTCCACCTTTCTTCTCACCCCAACATTTGGTTTCTTCTTAGAAAAATCACATTTCATTTTTCCTCTCTATACTTTAGTTACTGAATTCATTTAAATATGAATTTCACTTTCCAAGTGGTGAATATCTGGCACATTGTGTACTTAGATTCCAATTCTTATTGCATTTAATCAATGAAAAAAGATTCTGTTGAGTTTCTGGTCTGACATTTCAGCATAGGAACTCTAGTTTATGTCTAGAATTTCCAAATCTTCTGCAGCTTTATGCTTGTACTTCCATCTCTTCTCTAATATCTTGCAGACTTCTCCTCTTGTTGTGTAAATGACACATTGTACACAGCAGTATACAGCTGACACAGGAAATCTGACATGTCACACAATACATTAGAGTTTGAATGGTGTTAATTCTCCTAATATTCAGAATTAGAATCTCAAGGCAAACTTCTAAACATATTTACAAATAACCAGTCATAGTAAGGGTCACAAATCAGGTTGCTTTTAGATTTACAATATTAATTTCATTGTTTGTGCCACTTATTAGTACCCAGATATCCAAAAAGCAACCTATTCTAGAAACAACAAATGATGTCTGCATTAGACAAGAAGAAAAAGGTTTAAAAAAAATGGTATTTTTTTTCAACCTGTCAATACTTTCATATTCTTGTGATTTCTGGTGGTTTGATCAATTTCCACTTACTTCAGTCTGATTTCTGTTCTCATCTGTTCCACTGCTGCCCTGTCCCTCTTGCCTCTCCCCACTTTGTAAGTGACCCTTCCTAGCAAAAAAAGAAAAAAAATTAATTCTGGGATTAAATCAAACTGAATGTGTCTAAATACACACTGATATGTATAGAATGGTATGGAATTTTTACTTTGTCTTTAACCACATTCAACGATTGTATAATTAAATCAGATTTATCCTCCAGATGTAATTGTACATTAGAATAATGTTATCAAGAACAACAGAGATTGATCTTTAAAATAGCCAGAAAACTTCTTATTTGGCTTTTGAAGTCCACTTCAAACTACTTAAGAAACATCTTGAAGATGAATTAGAAAGATAGCCACTTGAATTAGAAAGATGTTTAATGTTAATTGCAGCCTCAATGATGAACAACTTCTCAAGTTTAAAGTCACCAGGAAAAATGCTGAGAAGCATGGAGAGACTGAGATACTTCAGTGGGGGAAAAATCTTCCATATTCTCTACTCTGTAAGAAAACATTTATATTCTAGTGATAATGATAATAGATAGTATTAATTTAGCAACTTAATGTTTCTTTCTTTTTTCTTTTTTTTCTTTTTTGGAGGGCAATTGAGGTTAAGTGACTTGCCCAAAGTCATATGACTAGTGAGTGTATCAAGTGTCTGAGTCTAGATTTGAACTCAGGTACTCCTGACTTTAGGGACAGTACTCTATTTACTGGGCCACCTAGCCGCCCCAGCAACTTAATGTTTCCAAAAGGATTTTGTTATCTCATAGAACAATATTATATCATTTGATCCGTATAAAAACCCTACAAATTAGGTGCTATTATTTCCCCCAAAATACAGATAAGGAAACTGAGGCTGAAAGTTAAATGACTTGCCTAGGTTTGTACAATTCGTAAGTGTCTGAGGCAGGATTAGGATTCAGGTCTTCCTGAGACCAAATTCATTGCTTTATTAACTGTGTTACCTGTTTCATTTATCAAATGAAAACTTTTTTAAAGATAATTTCTACCCACATTTTTATTGTTTGTTTTTCATTTTTAAAGAGGATCATTGCACCAGGAAGGTAATGTTATGAGTTGCAATTGGGTTTAAGTGAGGGAGGGCTATGCAAAGTCACCAGCCTGACTTTTTCCTCTGGAGCCATCTGGGTCCATGGCAAGATATAGTTAAAAATGACTGGATATGGCCCTGGATGCAGTGGGAGACCTTGGCCTTTTTAAGCTAAAATCTTTCCTAGGTCTCGGACTGAGACAACATCCATTCAGTGATTAAGGCTAGGTAAGAAATGAGACAAAGAATGTTGTCTTTTACCTAGTCAAAAAAGAAAAAAAAATCACTCTGGGAGAGACTTCAGGTTTTTTGGCCACAATAGAAATAATTGCTATTTACATTTTTTCTGAGCCATTTTTGGACCCTGATGGGTCCAAACAATGAACGTTAAGTGGGATTTGGGCTAGGACCTATTGTTGGCCAATCTATGAGAGCCAGAATGAACTGGGTTTAAGGCATTGTCCTTAAGAAAGAAATGTAGTCTGTAAACCCCAAGATATCTTGGGGAGGTTTCAGTGATCAAATTTTGCAGTCCTTTGGGCAAAACACCTGCAGGTAGGGAATGATACCCTACTTGGACAGTGGTAGAGGAAGGTGGAGAGGAAAAGAAAAAAGGAAAAAGAAATGAATGGAATGGAGAGGAAAAGGAAGAAAGGAAGGGAGAGGAGCTACATTGCTCAACTGGAATTGATCAGTTGGGACCCCAGTCAGGCAGCCCATACTATTCACTGGTGTTGTTTGTCCTTCCTTCTTGAAGAAGACTGTGGCATCAGGAAGGTGATACCATGATTAGCAAATCAATTGGATTTAAGGTAAGAGGGCTGTGGGAAGTAATCAGCCTCACTTTCTCCTCCAGAGCCATCTGGGTCCAAGGTAAGATATCAGGATGACAAGAGATAGGCTCAGATGTACTGGAAGACCTTGGCTTCTTTTTCCCTAGTTTTCAATATTCATTTTTATAATATTTTGAATTCCAAATTTTTTCTCCCTCTTTCCCTTTCCTCCCCCTTCCCCAAGAGAGCAAGGAAATTGATATAGGTCATACATGTATAATCATATTAAACATATTTCCACATTATCAGACCTTGAACTTTCTAAGTTAAGGTCTTTCCCAGGTCACTGTTTGACTGAGGCAATGCCCATTCAGTGATTAACCTATGCAAGAAATGAGATAAAGAATGACCTCTTTCACCCAGTCAAAAAGACATCAATCTGGGAGGGGAAAAACCTTCAGTGTTTCTGGCCAAATCAGAAACAATTGCTATATACATTCACTCTGAACTACCACAAATAACAGAAGAGAGTATGGGATTTGGAGTTAGAGAATCTGCATTTGAATTCCAACTCTGTTACTCCCTCAATATCTCTGTGATCAAGGGCAAACTCCAAACTCTCTTAGTTTCCTAATTTATAAAATAAAGAGGCTGGATAAGATGGTCTCTAGTGATCTATGATCCTTTGAACATTATCAAAACTTTCAATTCAGTGTTGCAAAGGCTATTTTGAATCTATACTGTACAAATCAAAGTATAAGTGATATTGAAACCACATTTCTCTACTATATGAATCTCTTAAAAACATATAAAATAATATAGCATCTTGGAAAACAAGATTTTCTGCTTCAGATCAGGCCAATATTTAACATAGCATCAATATCCAGGACTTTCACCAGGGCAAAATTTATGCAGTGGAAAAATCTGAATTTGGTGTTCCCTTACCTTCCCATCCATCAGCAAACTACCACCTCCTCCCAAGATGATTTAATACATTCCCACTCTATTTTATTTTTTATCAACCATTCTCTTTGGTTCCTGTTTCATTTGATGTGTCAGGGAATTGATGTCCCTTTATATTTTGTTTCAGTGTTTTTTATTTGTTTTCAAGCAGTCATTATTTCCATTCAGCAAATAATACAGAAGACCTGAATTCAAAACCTACCTCTCATAATAGTTAATGGTAACCCATGTTAGTCACTTACTCTCCTTCTCAGTGCCCCAGTTACTTGCCTACAGTTTAACTACTTAGACTTTATGAGCAGCTATCTATCTATTTTGGGACAGGACCTATCTTTTCACTGATAAAAGTATAGATCCTTAGGGATCCACTCATGTATAGCCGTTCAGACTCTAAAACTCTTCTTTTGGGATGGTTCATTTTTCCATGAAATTATTCTTTTATTTGTTTGCTTTTGCTTGGTTCAATTCTAGGACCATTTGACAAATAATCAGACTTTTTTATATGTAGGATATTTTTCATTCATTTTATATGTTTTATGCTCTGCTATAGCAAAGTAGAAAATGTCCAAGGGTAAGAATCTTATCCAGTTTTTAAAAGGTAACATAAATTCTTGGCAAGGTGTCATTATATTCATTTCTGAACCAATTTTTCATTTCTTTAGCAAACTAAATACCTCCTTCTTTCGCTACTATTGATTTCTTGTTTTAGCAAACATGAATCTGATGTAGTAAATGATGAAGTTCTAAGAACCCAAGATCACCCCCTAAGAAATAAAAAGGGGGTACTGAAGAGGAGCCCAAAGAGGGTTAGGGCTGCCTGAGACCCCAAAATACCAACATGCCGGGTCCTGCGGAAAGAATTCCACTCAAGTCTTCTCAGCCAAGGAAAAAGTAAAGTTTATTGAAAGTTCAAGTTTGCCACGTGGGGTGCTAGGGCATTTCACGGTGCTCTCACAGAGCAAGTCTCTACTAAGCTAGTCTAAGGCGCTCTTACACAGAGCAAAGTCTATGCTAAGCTATCCCATGGCGCTCTCACACACATGGAGGGAAGATGGGATTCTATATACAGAAAGGTTGTGGGAGGAATCTAGGGGTGGTCCAGAGGAGGAGATTGGGGAGGGTCTTTAGGAGGAGTCAGATGAGGTC
>JAQQSW010003181.1:0-14755 GCA_028646575.1 Pseudocheirus occidentalis | reverse complement strand
AAAATCTGAAACTCAAGTGATTCTGTAACTGAATCTTGTAAACTAAAAGTAAATAAACAAGTCAATAAGTTAAAAATAAAATAAAATAAGAATAAATAAATTCCTTGAGGGCAAGGACTGTCTGTTGCCGCTTTCTGTATCCTCAGTGTTTAGTACAGTGCCTGGCAGACAAATGTTTATTGATTGATTTTCATTCCAGCATTATATCTCAGTCATTTCATTTTCATCTGGAAGTAAACCATCTTAAGTTATGTTCACCAAATCTAGTAGCATATACCTATTATAAGCCTTCAGTATCATTCAATGATGTGATGTTGGGTTTTTGCAAAAGTCTATCTATAAGTCTTTAACCTGTTTATCATGTGCTTTAAGAATTTCTATCAATCTTCCTTTTTTTTGGTGAACCACCTTTGCTTATGGTCCTTATATTTAATTAATGTTGTATGGATTTAGGTGGATGCTTTCTATATCTGTTGTCAGATATTTTGCTCTAGATTTTATTAATTGCTCTGAATATGTTCTTCCCACTGAATTTTGATTTCCAAATATCAATGTCTTAACATGCCTAGTTGTAACAAAAAAAAAAAGAATCATCATCTCAGTACGATATTCTGATTTCAATGTGTTACTGTAAAATGCCACCCACAGAAAGATTCTTCCAATTTTATTTTGTTAACATTTCATTTTTTTTTAGTCAATTACCACCCCACACCTTAGAACCCTCCCTAATATCAAAGAAAAGCAAGTATACTCAGTAATCAATAAACATTAATCACAGTGCTAGGCACTGTGCCAAGCTCCAGGGCTACAGATATGAAATGAGACAGTCCCTACCCTCAAGAAACTTATAGTCTAATAAGGGAAGACAGTGCACAAAGGAAAGCTGTAAGACAGCAGTGGGGGGATCCAAAGAAGTCCAAAATGAGTGCTGCTGGAAAGTCAGGAGAGAAAGCAATTATATAAAACCAAACACCAAAGGAATTGCATTTAACAAATTATGTGACATTCTGTACCCACAGTCTATTACCCCTATGAGAAAAAAAAAGAAAGGATAAGAGAAATTTGTTTCACCCTTCTGAAAAACCAAGAATACCCTTGTAAGATTTAAGTTACAAAAATGATTTAAAATGGAAAGTATGTCTCCATTTTCCTTCACACTTTGCATCTCCCTGGCACAATGTCATGCACAAAATCATTGTTTAATAATGTTGAATTGATGGAGCCTGACACCTCTGTCCCATACTAACAACATTTCACATTTTAAGGTTTACAAAATACTTATAACTATCCTCACTCTTTCAACCAATTCTATCTCTATGGCCTTTACCTCCAAGATTTTATAATATCTTGAAATTGTTTCAGTTCCAAAGTCTTACATTTACAGCTCCTTTACTTTTTTTTTTTTAGGGAATTTCTACTAAGTGTCTGAAGCCAGATTTGAACTCCTCACTCCAGTACTGCTCTATCCACTGAACCACCTAGCTGCTCCTTCTCCCCTACTTTCTAACCATGACTTGTTTTTACCTTCTATCTCTCCCATTCACATATACCTACTGTTCTTCAGTCACTCTGAGATATCTTTATCCTTCAATACTCTGCCATTCTATAAATCCATCTACCTCCTTTTGGTTCTATTTACCTCCCTACAATGGAGCTAGAATCACCTACTCTTACAATTGGGAGGGACCTCAGAAGTCATCCATCCTCAGAAAGGAATCCCTTCTAAAACATCCCTTACAAGTGGCGTTCACTGGAGACATCCAGGGATAGGAATCCACTCCCACTGCTGCCCATCTCCACTTTGGGGCAGCTCAAATCATTACAGTTTCCCCCATACATTAAACCTATATCCGTGTTTGTAATTTCCACTTATTGATTCTAGTCCAAGCAAAACAAATCTAATCCTGATTCCCAAAGTGGGTCCTATTTTGTCCCTTTCCCTTTTCTCTTTGGCCAAAACAACCTAAGGTCTTTCAGCCAGTGCTCATCTGACAGTCCCCTTCACATTCTGATCCCCTTCCCCTGCATGCTTTCAAGGGCATCAAAGTCTTTTGTAGAAGATAATCCTAAAAGTAAATATTCCTCTTTGTAAAAACTCCAGTTTTATCATGGGGTAATAAATGAACTTGATTCAGTTTTTTAAAAGTTGATTATGTATAAGGAATAGTTTTTTCTCAGTTGTATTGGTTGATATTGTGAGATTGTTCCTGCACCATAAGGAATATCATATTCTAGACAGACAATTTTTTTCCAGATGAAAAGAGATACAAACACACACACACACACACACACGAGTACTAAAATAGAGTTTCATGTAGCAAGCTTTTTTCTTGTTCATATTTAAGTACTAGAATAGATCCATGATCTCCTCCATGTGGACATTCCTTCCTCTGGTAGAGCTCTCACCCCTTCTAAACTTCCGCATCCAGTCCCCTATGGCATACACTGGAAACTTGCATCTAGTGCAGGTTTAATTTTTTTTTTTTAATCCAATGACCTCCTTTCCAATCTAAAGATCTTTTCCCAGTTCCTTCTCCCTTTTGCTATGTTTCACATGGTTCATCACTCTTTTCTTCCAACTCTCTCCCTTGACTTTAAATCACTGGATTCTTCTCCTGTTCTCTCAAACAGATTTTTTAAACCTTTATCTAATGAAGCCTATGAACTACTTCTCAGAATTGTTTTTTTAATGCATAAAATAAAATACATGGGATAAAAATCAATTATAATGAAAAAGTTATCAAAATATTTGAAGAAACAAATTTACAAACTCCTGCTCTAGGGTTTTTCCTGAATATCAGTTCATCATTTATAATGTAGCTCTTTTCCCTTGCTATGAGACCAGCTGATTTTAGTTTCTGATCATATATTCTCCTGATTATATCTTTCACATGAATTCTTAAATGCAAATCAACACCGGTAATATGTAATACACTTATACTTCTAGCTCTATCCATTGCCCTTTGGGTCAGATACAATTTTGGTTCTTGGGAGACTATGGTATTCAGTAGGTCAAGGACAAAAAAAGGAAGCTTGGTGTAATGGTTAGAACTCTAGATTTGAGTCAAGAAGATACTAGTTCTAATTTGACCTCAGACATTTACTAGCTGCATGATCATGGGCAAATCACTTAACCTTACCCATCCTCAGTTTTCCCTTTTGTAAAATGAGCCTAATTCTATCACTGCCCTTTGGATTGTTATGAGGATCAAATGAAGTTTTATATATAAACATTTCAGAAACCGAAAATGCTACATATTAGCTATGATGAAGCATCATTGTGTCAATATTTTTGTGCGTCAGTGTCTTCTCTCTCCATGCCTTTTGTGTGGCTGGACAGTGCCTGGACAATGCTCTCTCTTCTCCCTTTTATACACTATTACTTCTGTCAAGATTCAGCTGAAACTCCATATTGCAGGCGATACCAGGGGAAAGTAGACACAAGCTTTCCGTACTTGTTGCAAAGAGGGTAACAACACTCCTGAAAGTCCTTTTGGTGGGATCCTTAAGCTTTGTCCCTTAGGTCTGGTGCAATTTTTCTCCTGGGCATCTATCCTGTAAAGTTTTGCATCTCCCTTTCCTCATCAAGTTCAGTCTGTCCTTACTTTCTGATGCAGACACTGTCATCCTCACTGGAATCCTCAGTTCCTCCCTAGCTTCTTGGTTTTATACCAATCTCTAAGGCAGGAGGAGACAGAGAGGGAGAGAGGGAGAGGGAAAGAGGGGGAAGGAGAGAGGGAAAGAGAGAGAGGGAGGGAGGAAGAGGGAGAGGGGAAGGGGAGGGAGAGGGAAAGGGAAGGAGGGGGAGAAGGATGAGGGGGAGGGGGAGAGGTGAGAAGGAGAGGGAGGGGGAGAGAGGGGGAGGGAAAAAGGGGAAGAGGGAGAGAAAGGGGGAGTGGGGAGGAGAGGGAGAGAGGGGAGGCAAAGAGGGGGTAAAGGAGTAGGGAAAGGGTGGGGGGGAAGGATCTTGTCACACCCTTTCATATCTCAAACTAATTCAATCAAAGTTTATTCTCACCTGATAAAGGTATCAGGGCTAAAAGGGGTGGTTGATGGATTGACTCAGTTCTCATCCTCACACTTATAAAAAAAGATTTTAAAGGTGGGGGGACAGATCAGGCAAACCAATCAAAATATTAAGTAAGATTATAGTGTATTAAATATTCTATACCAACAGCCCCTCCTGCCCCCCCCCAAGAGAGGAGGAAGATGTATTTTGTCAAGTCTTCTCCAGGGTCAAACTTGTTTTTGTACACAATTTAAACAAATCCAGAAATCAGCATCCAAGTCACTATTGCCAAAACTGAAGTGCATTAGAAAAATAAAAGGAGGGAGCCTTTTTCAGTTAACTGGCAGTCACAATAGTTCTCCACACCCCTAAGTCTGACATTTCTATATGATGTTACTGACAATTGGTGATGGCTTACATTAAACCAAGGCTTTTTAGACTTTCCCAAGTCTCTATTGAAAGTTGCCTCTTGTTCCTCTGGGGCTTTTCTAACAGTTGCATGTGAGACTTCGATCTGCCTCCCTCCCCCTTTGCCTTTTTCCCATGCTCACTCTAGCATTTATTTTCATTTCTCCTCCTAAAACCCTGGCCACAGTTGTTATGTATTTTCCCTAGGCTAGTCTTATTTGCAGGTTTAGTACTTAACCTGAAATCTGTTGCCTTGCCCATTATTTCTAAGAGAGTAAGTTTTCCCTGTCATGCATGCAGACTTTGTGTGTGGAGTTGTGGAGGCGTTGGGGAGTCTGGAGACCCGATATTTGCTTAGGGGCTCACTGATGAAATTCTATTCAAAGTATTTCACATTTGGCATGTCACTCAGACAGATGTAAATAGACACATAGTCTTTGAAGGAAAACCATTAGAAATATATTTACCATGAAGAACCAATCTTTGGAACACCAAAGCAGCCTGAAATGAGGTCACTTTATCCTTTGCCAGTGTTACCAGGCACCTGACTTGAATTTGTGCTTTCTGCCCAACATACAGGGAACAGAAAACTCTCTGTGGAGAAGCAGGAAAGTACAAAGTGAAACCAGTGGCCATCCTTCCATTACAAAGGCAAACAAAGTGGCCAGCCCATTAAAGTAAATGATTGTGTACCCAGTTGGTAGCTAAGAGATGGCTCACAAACTGACAAAATGGTTTAGGGTCCTTCCTCTAATTGTATAGAGAAAGCATAGACCAGACCAGGTTCTTAATCTAGAGTTCATGAGAACAGATAAATAGGTAGATAGACAGGTCTTTACATAGATGAATTAAAATATAATTGGTTTCCTTTGTAATTTTATGCATTTTGTTTTATGCATTTAAAATATTATCCTAGAAGAGATCCATAGGCTTCATCTGACTGTCAAAGGAGTCCATGAAAAAAAAAGTTTGAAAATCCTGGTGTAGAGGATATTTATTATAGATAGAGAGTTGGGATAAGTAGTTAGGAAGACCTGAGTTCATAGTCCATCTCTTACACATGCTGGCTTTGCTGGGTAAATCATCTAACAGCTCAATCTCCCCAAGGCAACTGAAACTTTAAGTTGCAGAGTAGTTCTTGTCCCACATTGCTAGAGAAGGAATGAGGTGCCTACTGTATGCCATGCAGTGTATACGCTAAGCACTTTAAAATATCTCATTTAATTCCATTAGTATAAGAGGAGTTCCTAATGATATCATGATGTCACTGGTCTTCTTTGAGAACTAAGGGCAAACAACAACAAATCACAAATCTGGTCCAAAACCTAAATCTAAAACCTCAATATACATATGGAACAAAACCAAAATAACCTTCAATTATAAACACAGTCAGTCATCTTTGTCTCTAGTTCACTGACTTTTTTTTTTTCATTTTCACCAGATTTTAACTCAGGGAGATGAATCTTCCACACTCCAAGCCTGGCACTCTATCCACTTTACCACCTAGCTGCCCAAAATTTTTGGTATGCATACTTAATTCTGACTTAGCAGACAATCAAAAAGGCACTCAGTCACAGAATACCTGGACAGATTGTGAAGTGGAAAGCAGGGCCTCCATTATACATGCCTAGAAACATCCTCACTTAACATCCACATTGTTCATCTGTGCATGCCCCCAGGACTGGGAGTTCATATCTAGCATGTTAGCTCCTCCAGCTTGTTTGAAGCATGTTTTTTGAATGCTGATAATTTAAATGAGTTCTTTTTATTTTTTTTTATTTGTTTTCTTGTTTACATTATTCATTTTCATTACATTTTTGAATTACACATTTTCTCCCCATCTTGCCCCTAATTTAAATGAGTTCTTAGCAGAACAATATATCCCTAGAAGCCTAGCCTTATTGAGTTTTGTGGTCAGACTTATTTCCATCCTCCTTCTGTGGGTCATTTTGTCACAGAAGATGAGGACTTCTCTTATGGATCCACTTGTCTCTGTACAGGGACAGATATGGGAATTCAAAAGTAGTCTCTGAGTGGCTCAGTCTCCCAGAAAGCAGAACCTGTGGTAGTGTTTATTGACTATGTGCCAGCCTCTGGGTCGATTTATAAATCTTATTCCTCTGAGGCTTTGATTGACCAGGTCATGAATTCAGTTAATCCTAGCCATATTAACTTACCCTATTTACTTCTGAAAATACTCACAAGGAAACAGGATGAGTTGGAGATATCTGACATAAACTGACACATCAGTGTAAACTGCTTTTCTGAATAGAACTGATTCCCTAGAAATAAACATAACAATAATAATAGTTAGCATTTGGATAGAATTTTGAGGTTTGCAAAGCACTTTATAAATATTATCTCATTTGATCCTCACAGCAACCTCAGGAAGATAGGGGCTATTATTTATCTTTTTACAGTTGAGGAAACTGAGGCAGACAGCTAGTAAGTATCTGAGGCTGCATTTGAGCTCACATTTTCCTGATTCCAAGTTTTAATTGTTTAGCCATTGTGACCAAAATACTATGCTGGATCTCTCTTTCTCTCTCTCTCTCTGTCTCTCTCTCTGTCTCTCTCTTTCTCTCTTTCTCCTACCTTGCTTTCCCCATCTTGGAAAGTGTAAGAAGCTCTCTAACCTATTGTTCTCCTTGACCACCAGAAGATACAATTCAAGGAACAGGAATCAGTAGGTTGAGTCTTTGTCCTCAAGAGCAATCCTATTCATTAAAAAGGTCCATGTGGCGATTTCTAGTACTGGAACATTCCAGTTGGAAATATAGAAGATATTCCTCTTATTTTTTAGTAGATTTTAAGCAGACGAGCTATTCTAATAAAGCTAGAAGAGGAGTTTCTGAAATTCCAACCCTAACTACAAGGCCCGTTTTGAACAGAAAACAAAGAGAAATCTGAACTCTCTGAGTAATGATCTCATGGGTCCTGACATTTTCAAACAGGTGACAAGGGTATGTAGGGATGGCATCTTTATGAATGATGAATAAATTACAAGTACATTTAAATCTATTTATGCTCTGGCTCCAAACTCTGATAATATCATGCATTATGTAAATATTGTGATAACATTGAACTGTCACTGTACCAAAGGGATGAATAATGGAGTAGAAGGCTTGGGTTAGATTTCTGGTGGGTAATATAATCATGAGAAGTTAGACTAGATGATGGTACTAACAAATGCAAATTCAATCGAGTTGGTTCCAAATATTTCCATCCTAATCCCAGAGCTCATTTTCAAAACCCACATAACCACCTATTTCAGAGCTAGCATAATATGATATGTAGTAGAAATGAAGTAGGAGCAATCAGGGAGGTAAAGTTCTATTCATTTTTAGGTAGATATGAACCTAAAGGTTCAAGGTTCATTTCTTAAAGCAGGGGCTCAAGGAAGGCTGCTTTTAGTGGGAGTAGAGTCCACTTACATCATCTACAAATGTGTTATGGAAAAAGAACAACATAGTCAGACCAGTGCTTTGGTCTATCATTTTGTTCTCTTTAGCTGTGTCTGACTTCTTCAAAAGTCTGCCCCTTGCACCAAGAACTCAGGTTTGTATGTAACCAAAATATATTCATTAATCTCATTATTTTTTTTTCCTATAAAACGTTGTTGCTTCAGCATTTCTATCAAATCTTTGTGGGTATTACCTCTATGAGGGCATACCCCTATGTATTCCCTAACTTCTTTTTATTTGATTACTATTCATGCCTTACCATGAATATTCAATAGAGGATCCACATAGTTCGTTGGAGGTCCTTCTCTGGTTTTTTCTTTATAAATATCTTCCATGGTTCAAGAACTCTGGGTTTACACAAACTATATCTGATCCTGGGGACCTGAGCTCCCTATGGGTGGCAAAGGGAGGAGGTCACTTTCTTTAGCTTGTTGTTCCACCCTGGAATAAAACTCTGGGTAAATCTGAATAGAGCTTAGTTATATCTCATATCTGGGTTTCCCCAAATGTGAATAACAGAGCTCTCAGTTTCTGCACAGGCACTCAGTGTACAACAGGGGCATTAGGTATGGGGCAGCCTTTATTTCACCTATCAAATATAATACAAAGAACTCACAAAAGCCATGAACAAATACAGAAATATAAAAGATTCCAATAGCCTGTTGGCTCATTACATTCCCCCTAGAAGTTAAAAACACTTCTTGGAACTACTAAACAAACATTCGCCATTCCCCTCAAACCCAAACCATATGGGTGGCTTATAGTAATATCTTAGAGGAAGAGTGTTACCCAGGTCCATCCAGTTTTCCTAGCTCCTGGCAGGGCTTTAGCCCTTTAACTGCAGTCACCCTCTCAAGAAGATCCTCTTCCCATTCAGGAAGTATCAGTTTAATGAAATCTTTTCCCTCTGAGAAACTAGTGCTGACTCTTGAACTCATAATTATCTACAAGGTAACCCCTAAAACTGAAAATGTTCAGTTTTAGGATTGCTAGTCTCTGATCTGTGTTCAGAAAAGGAAAGAAGAAAGAAAAAAGCAGGTAGCCAGGACCTAGAAGCCCAGAACTTCCTCCTCAGGTTGACCTGGGCAAACATGGGACATTCACCATGTATTTCTCCTGCAAGTCACTATTTTCTGTTCTTGGCATGGGACAGGGAGAAATCCTCCCCTCTCTCCCCCAAACTTGTTTGCGCTCTGTCCTGTAAGTACAAAGGAAAGAAGGTAAGATTCTTGAAGGCAGGTACTGTTTTTTCTCTTTCTGTCCTCAGCAACTAGCATAGTACCACACACATAGTAGCTGGTTCATGGATTATTACAGATTGACTGACAAATAATTGAAGAAAAAGAGGAAAGCATGAATACCATTCACAGTTTGCCAGTGATCTCTTATTGATCATATCTAATAGCCATTTCTTAAACTCTATCTCTCTCGATCTCTTTGGATCATCTGCCATGGCTGATCCCCTTTTCCTTGTGGATATTCTCTCCTCTAGGTTTTCATGACACTGATCTCAACTGTTTCTCTACCCATCTATCTGTCTGACCATGATGTCTTTATTGATTCCTCATCCTTGTTATATCCACTGACCATGAGTGTCCTACAAGACTCTATCCTAGGCTCCCTTCTTTTTTCTTTCTTTACTATCTCCCTCAATGATATTGTTTGGTGTCCCTCCCAGGGACACCAAAAACTGTTGCAGTTTCATGATGTGTTGTGATGGAACCATCTCAAAGAATTCAGAGTCAACTAATCCAACACAGACATTCACTGAGATTGACATCTCTCATGAAATGGGCTAAGTTCCAGGAGGAACCCGCAACTTCAGAACAAGATGTATTTTTATATGGTAAAGATGCAATTACATAACAGAAATATGAATATTAAAAGGGCAGGAGGGGTTTGTTAAAGGATTAGGTAATAGGAGAGGGGTCCCAGTCACAGTAGAACTGCCCATGCAATTGCCCACAATGCATACAGAAAAACCTACTGGGAGGGTAATAAGCTTCTCTATGTCACAAGTTCACTCAAGATCAGTTCTTTACTATAATTACACAGATATTTATAGAAAATTCTTTCTGTTGTTTTGAGGTCCACATCCTGCTTGGGCATCCATGGTGGTGCTGCTTTCTAACTGGCTGAGTATTGTGGTCCTGTCTAAGACTAGATGGATGTGATCATGGTTAAGTGCATGGATACACCTGCTGTTTCTGTGGGAAATATGAGAAATGGGTCTGGGTGGCTAGCTAAAGGCAGTGACTGTGGTCCCATCACATGGATATGGCTGCTGTTCTGTGAGAAATGTGAGTTCATGGACACACCTGTTATTCTAGTGAGCAGTGAGGCATATGTGGAGAAGTTAAGATTGAGTGGTGAAGGGGGGTGAGTGGCTAGGTAGGAGAAGTTAGAATATTGGGAGTGGGGCAGCTTTATTAGTATTCTATCAATATCATCAGCTCAAGTAATCACAATATATTAAAAATGACTGAAGCATGTTAATTAACAAGATACTTATAACTAACATGGCTACTCTTTCTCTCTTATCTCATAGAAAGTCAGGGTCCCAGACTGACTGAACAAACAAGGCCATTTATCAATTCCATGTGGCTTTGGTAAGTATCTACAGGGATCAGATGACAACACTAGTGTAAAGACACATAGGTATTAAGTAATGATAGTAATATTTGAATGCAAGTCCTCTGAACACCAATTCACCTTCCTATCTATTATATACCATATTGCCTAACCTGTCAAAAGCCAAGTACGTTCTGGGCAAAGAAGCCACTTCCTCTTTGATCCCTGAAATAGGGAGCAGATGTAATTTTCCACTGAGATCTTGTTACAGAAAAGTCCCAGCCAAGTATGGGGAAAAAAAAAACACATCCCTTCGCTTAACTGAGATGGAACACAAACCATAATAACGGGTGAGCAAACACAAGATGAAACGATGATTCCTATAGAGTCATTACAGTTCAGTTAAATTTTTACTGTGTGCATGTGGATTATGCCCTGAAAAATTTAAATCCCCAGCTAGTCTGGTGTCTTCCTGCCACCCCAAATGACTATAGCCTATTTCTCCCCCAACCCCCACCAATCAGTGTGTACTCTGCAAACGCAAACTCATTTCTATATTAGCTTAAGCCAAAATCATTAGAAAGTTTAATCTACTGGGGAAAAAAAATCCTAATGCATTTTAAAGCTCAAATATAAGTGACAGATAATCAAATGTTGACTTCACAAAATACATGTGTATTTAACACCTCAGGCAGGACTAATCTGTTTGAATTGATTGATGGAATCTTAATCAGGTATTTATTCCTAAAATATATAGAGATCACCAATGTGTTTCTCCAAATGAGGACGGCAATGCAGCAGGGTCTCAAGCTTTGAGTGCTGAATTCTTAGAGGCTCATACACTTTTGTGAAAACAGCTTAATTTCAAATTCTGCTTCAGAAACTTACTCTGACCTTGGGCAAGTTACTTAACCGGATGGGCCTCAATCTGCTCTTTTATAAAATGGGAATAATAATAGCAACATATTGATTGATTGATTTTTGCTTTTTGGAGGACAATTGGGATTAAGTGACTTGCCCAAAGTCATACAGCTAGTGTGTCAAGTGTCTGAGGCTGGATTTGAACTCAGGTCCTCCTGAATCCAGGACCGGTGCTCTATTCAGTCTGTCACCTAGCCACCCCCAATAACAGCAACTTTTTCATGGAATTCTGTGAAGATCATGAAGTTACATTTGTAAAAGTGCTTTGCAAACCATAAAAAAACTATATAAATATGATAAAACATTATTGTGAAGGAACCATAAAATGGGACTGTGTGGGACAGACACTCTGTCCAATTTCTGGTTCATACTCAAAACATCTGGCAAATCAACATAATATTTTTCCTCTCTCTACCTTCGTACCCACTGACTATCAGGAAAGTGGCAAAAATTGATTTTGTGCATTAATAGAGGAAGATCTGCAGAAGAACACCATGGAGGGAGTGCAGTGTGGAGGATGGGATGCTGACCTGTGTTTCTAGCAGAGGAAATCTCAATGCAGAAACTCCATCCTCTGCTGCAGATTGGAAACTTATCTGTAACTTAACAGTCTTAGAGCTGCCCGAATCACTGAGAGAGTAAGGGATCTGTCTGTCCATGGTCACCCAGCTGGTATATATCAGTGATAGAACTAGAATCTAGGTATTTCTAATGCCAGGGCTGGCCCATGGTATGCCATGCCATATACCTTTCTGAAGGAAGTATTTGTTGGAGAGAAAATAAAGAAACTTCCTGTTAAAAAAAGAAAAAAAGTATAGTATTTTGTGACCTTGGGGAAGTCTAGGCCTGGGATTCCTCATGTCCAAAATAAGGCAGTGGATGATTGGGACACAATTTTTAGCCTTTGATATTTTGTAATTGCAAATGGTACCCAGTACAATTATTCAGTAATTATCAAAAATAATAAGGCTTACAAAGTACTTTCCACACAATAACACTGAGGTAGATTGTGTAAGAAGTATAATTCCCATTATACAGGTGAGAAAACAGTTTCAGAAAAGATAAGTGACTTGCCCAGGGTGGCTGACCTAGAAAGTGTCAGAGAGAGAACTGGAGTTCAGGCCTCCCTATCACCTCTAGAATCAAATACACAATCTTCTCTTTAGCATTCAAAGCCTTATGTGACTTCCCACTATTTCCCCATGCCCCCATCCTACTCTTCTTATACCCTCCTCCCTTCCTTTTATTTTTCAATCCAGTGGCCCTGGCTTCACTACTAGACCATGAACAAGACATCTCTAGGCTTCTAACTTTTTCTCTGGTTATCCCCCCACGCCTGAACACTCTCCCTCCTCTTCTGCACCTACTGGCTTCTCACAAGTCCTAGCTAAAATCCCACTGCATCCTGTCATCTTGACCTTTGTCTTGCCACTGAACTCCAATAACTCTGAAGGACAGAGACTGATTGACTTTCAGAAGATATTCCTCACTCAGATTCAATACACAAACAAGTCAAGATATCACCCTCTTGATGTCATTGATACTCTTTGAGAACTAAGAATGAAAAACAACAGCTAAAATCCCACCTTCTGCAAAAAACCCTTTCCCAAGTGACCTTAATTGTAGTGCCTTCCCTCTATTAATTATTGCATATTTATCTTCTGTTATAACTCGTTTGTACATATTTGCTTTTTATCTCCCCCATTAGATTGTGAGCTTCTTGAGGGTAGGGTCAGTCTTTTTGTATTCCCAGAGGTTAGCACAGTGCCTGGCACATAATAGATGCTTAATAAATGGTAACTGAGTCCAAGGCTCTTCCTACTCTAAAAACAAGTGTCTTTTCCTAAGCATCCAGAAAACTAAATAAATTGCATTCTTTTGTCTATCTAGAAGAATATTTCTAATTTGCTGGGGATGGTTAGAAAAACTAACTCTCTTGGATCTTAGGCACAGAGGCAGTGCATTTTCACTTTCATTTTTTGAATGCCCTATATTCAGATGACTATTAAAATTTCAAAACCAAAATCCTCATTTCTTTTTCATGGACACCATGTCAGATTGTCACTGGGAAGACCAAGTTCATTATGCTAAGGAATTCTACCAATAATAGCCTGATAATTTGAGTCTGGAATGTAAATGTCAGGAGTTATGCTGCCATCAGCTGAGTTGTCAGGCTGATCATTTGTCTTCTAGTGATAATGACATCATCACTCACCCTCCAGATGGAGATGACAGTCTGGCTTGCCAAGATAAAACAAATGAGTGCTTTTTGTAGAGGTCTGTTTGTGTGAGTGTGTATATGAGTGGTGGTGGGCAAAGGGAGTGTTTCCCTAGCCTTTGGCTCACACAGCTGCTAAAACCTTCCTGTTTGAGCACAGGTAGCTCCATAACCTGGAAAACTGGGTCTCATCCTATGCCTCAAAAAATGCTTATTAAAACCAATAACATTCCTTGGGGCAACAGACTGTGGAAACAGGATATACTAATTTATTATTCAAGTTTCTTGAATCTGAAGATAGGAAATCCCCATTTAAATTTGCCAAGTAAATTAAATTACAAAATTTACCCCAAAAAAGTCTAATTTAAATTTATGAAAAAAATTATTTCCATCCTGAAGACATATTGGAATGAAAACTCTTTTATGCAAACTTTGAAAATATTCTAGGGGGAGAGATACCTACCTACCTGGTCTAAGGAGGGCAGTGAGGTAAATTCCAGCTTTTTATCAAGTGTTCAGATAGTTCTACCATTCTCTCCTCTCAGAAAATCACCATCCTGACTCATTGAGGGATCTGAATTTGGAAACAGGAATTCTTCCAGCAACATCAGAGAGAAGAGGAACGTTTTATGAGGTTACTCCTTTTGAGTAGTTAAAGAGCCTCCTAGTTAGAAGAGGTCATCTAAGCCGGCTAATTTCTGGACAAGAATGTTTTCTCCAACAGTTCTAACAAGTAAGCATCTAGCACCGACTATCTGGACTTTGATACTCAGGGCAGATCGCCCACCTCCTGCATATCTACTCTGACAATCCATGAAGTCCTCTCTAAGCTGAGATCTAGTAAGAACCTAAAAGTCAGTGATTCCTTCCACCAGAGATCTGGAAAAAAAATAGAAAGACAATAGAAAAGAGGCAACTGGAAATAAAACGAGGGTCTGCATCTTCCAGTCTAACCAAGGGGTTCATGTAGACTGTAGACTGCAAAAGCACTTTTTCCCTGGCGTGGAGAGCTTGGAAGTGTTAGAGTGCTGAGATTTCAGTTCTAAATCTCAAAAATCCAAAGAGCCCTAGTCCTAGGATGTGGGAGGCAGTGCAAGAACCCAGGGAATGTCTCTCCTGGATCTATTTTCCAGGTCAGTGGTTTTTTCAAGGAGATATTTCACA
>JAQQSW010003180.1:0-14756 GCA_028646575.1 Pseudocheirus occidentalis | reverse complement strand
GAGAGAGAGGGAGAGGGAGAGAGAGAGAGGGAGAGGGAGAGGGAGAGGGAGAGAGAGAGAGAGAGAGAGAGAGAGAGCGAGCCAGGAAGAGCAACCCTGCCAAGACTGACCTCAAAAGAGGACATATCATACTCTACAATACACACTGACCCATCTGGGTCCCAAACTGAAAGGTAAAGCAAGGTTCAGAGCCTGGTATTCTTTCGTGACTATGTTATTATGAAACCTCCCAAATTTTACCGTGAACTATCTTCTGCATAACGTTGTCCAACTGCTTCCTGGAGCTGAACATTAAGAAAGGAAACATTCTGCCAGGTTTCCTTTTCTCTTATTTTATCAAAAATCGATGTGTAAAAGTCATACATCGTATCTCCGGCTTCAAGTAGAAAAAAGTTTCTCATGGCCTGCAGATATTCAACCAATCTAAATGGAAAAAACAAGGATTAAAAAACCAACTTAGAGTAACTTCTTGAGTTCACAAGACTGGAAGCATGAAACATTCTGCCCTCTGTATACCATATCAAGTTAAACAGTCATTTAATTTAGCAACACAGTTATCTGCATTATTTGATTATAAATCAGCAAATACTAAACAAGGTACTGAAAGGCAAAGTGTTCTAAACACAACAATTTTAAAATGAACTTAAAATTTGGAAAAGAAGTCCCTACAATTACACGTCTTGATTTGCTCTTAAAATACAACAAACAAGCGACCATTTTTAATTATAAATTCATCTTCCATCTTACTTGTAATCTTTCTTTAGAGTCTGCATTAGATTCCCACAGCACTTCAGATACTGCTTATCAATGTGAGGGTAAAGGCAGGATCTCAGGGTTAGCTCGAAAGTCTGGCACGTCACAGATTCAGATGATCTATCCATACAGATATCATCACAAGTGAACTTTTCATGAAAGTCACTCTGCTCCAAATACAACCTTAAAAGAAAAATATGAATCCTTATTTTTTACTGCTGCCGGCAACTGGATTATTTAGACTCAGAAATGCATGGACTCATATTTACACTCACTTATCCAATTCTTAGAAGTAGCAAACACCCAAAAAGCAGCAAAAGTCGTGCCCTAAAAATAGCACGTTAGTATGTGAACATGTGTTAGCCCATAGCCCCGTTGTTGTTCAATTGTGGCATCTTCACAAGTTTTCATTCTTCTGAGCTACGAGGGCACGATTTAGTGAATAACACCTCTAGGACACTACAGCAGTTCCATGGCACTGACATTAGAGCAGCCCTAGAAAGTTAGTTTTTAAATGTGCCATACTTTCAAGCTAACGTTTACCCAGTGAAAGAACATGACCTCATATGTTACATAACATTTGTCCAGGACAGATTCCCTTTTCTGAAATATTTTCTTCAGGTGTCAGAGAAAAAAAATAAAGCAACAAATCAACATCGACGTGCTAATGCCAATTAATGCATCATAGCAAACCTCACATGAGGTAACAAAAATACCAAATAATGCTGCTGAAAATTCTAACAATGCCATTCTCTCACATTCTTTAAACAAAAAGATTTGTGTGTTTTGTTGTCACGCTGTTTTTTTTTCAAAGAAAAAGCTTTATCTGACCAGAAACCAATAAACTGCACAGACTCTGGGGCTTTCATGGTCACAAATCTGACAAGTTTGTGTTACCTTGCAAAGTTAATGGCCAGCAATGGATCATGAACATCGTCCAGTTCCAGGTGTCTCTCTGCTATAGACTGGATCTTAATCAGACTCTCCTTGGTAGCCTGTTCTTCAGTGATAACATCTGTAATGGAATCTTCCCCGTGCCGAAGTCGGGACTGCACAGACTCAAGAAACAGGGTATACAAACTTTTTCTTTCTGCATCTGAAGCACAAGGGGAAATTATGTAGGATTAAAATTTGTTCTGGTTAAGTAAAGCGGATCAATCCATGCCCAAATAAGTAATTTCACATTAATACTGGCCTAAAAGTAAATACATTTTTCTTAAGTATGGGGAATTTTTTTTTAATCTTTATCAAGGCCTATGGACAATAGTCAAAGGTTTTGTGTAACTGCAACGAAGTAAAAGCTGCTTTGTTCTGAATAAATTTTCTCTGTACGTTTCTCTACAAAAGCAGAGAACCATTCTAAAGTACCACCATCAACATAAGCATAACTCCCAAAAGCTGTATGTATTTGCAGTGGTAAAATGACCATGATGGATGATATTGTGTTAACATTCAAGGAGTCATACTTTTGTCTGCAAAAATTACTGAAGACAGTTGTCCTGGATAATGAGCCTGCCTATGGGGATTGCAGAGCACTCTGAATAGTGCCTACAGGAAGATGGCTCATCTCCCTAGGGGAGCTACTATATTTCATAATGAGGACCTATTACTTAGAAAAGAAGTATTTCTCTGAGTTGAAAGAATGTTAAAATACAAGCAACAAAAAGTTTGTCGTTAGAATGATTTAAAATGAAAAAAAAAATGCATGTCTACACTCATCAAGAGCCAACGGTTTTATTCAGATGCTGAAGTTGTTTTCTTTTGCGTTGTTTAAACTGTATCAACAGCCAGAGTGTGACAAGTGTCTCAAAATGCACAAGAAGGTCTAAGTCTACCTGTAAGACGTAACTGTCAGGATCAATGGGCATCAGCAGCAGCCAACTCTACATTCTTCCCATGTAAATACTTCTGTTTTCCATTCAAGGCTTTATTTAGCTCACCTCATTAAGAGCTTTCTAGGGGGCTGTTTAAAAAAATGCCTTGGGGACAAGAATGAATATAGTGCATACACAATTTATCATTTTGCTTATTCAAACACTGTGCTAAAAGCTCCTAATGAAGACTGTAGCCTTTAAATAAAGCATTTAGAATCTTTCTAGAACCATCAACAGTGGCATAATTTCCTCATTTGTCAGGGGTGATATATTCCCGGTAGTTTTGGTTATTTGTTCAATCACGTATAATAGGACAACTTAGATTCTAAACAGCAAGTAGTTGACGCGCAGGAAAGTCTTCACTCGGATTCTAAGGCCAAGCCCAGGAATATGAAAAGCAAGCATTTTCACCTCTAGAAGCAGCTTGGTGCGGGCAGCCATCTGAGCACTGCAGGTTCTTCAGTAACTGCATAGATTTCCCGGCCATTATAATGTGCTTTAAGACAGGCTTGAGGAAGGACACCATGGTGTGCTGCCTGCTTGAGGGAGCCTGGTCACTGCCAGAACTGGCACTGGCATTGTCACTCATCTTCTCCTCATTCTCTGTCTTTTCGGATACGCTATATAGTGTGTAGGTCGCATACCAAAAGTCTCGGTGATTCACCGGAACGTTTTTGTTTCTAGAAAGAAAATCAAGATAACTATAAATTTAAAAATTCTCACACTAAAAAGAAAACACCCTCAACCCATTCTAGCAAATCATATCTGTTTTTCCAGGTATTCCAAAATATATGCAGGAACTACACCCTCCACTTTTAAAACAAATTGAATAATGATGGTAAAATTTAAGTCAACAGAATGGACTTTCCTGACCTGGAATATTATAAAGCATTAATGATTAATCTTTTACTCTTAATGAAATGAAATTGCCAACATAGATTTATCAATTAAGAAACACACCACAGCGTGGTCCCATTGGGTCTCTATGGTCCTATTTCAATGCTGTTGCTCTCTTGGTAGGGAACTAATAACCTCTCTTACCACCCTCTGTGAAAGTAATTTCGGCAAATCAATATTACTCCAGCACAGGCAAATGAAATTCTCAAGTGGATTACTTTCGACAATTAAAAAAAAAAACCATTTATCCCAGAGGAAGTAACCATGGCAAGTCAGAGTCCCATTTGAATTAATTCTCATTACAGGAAAGTACACAGCAAAAAATTGGTGCAAATTTTAGGTTATTATTAAAAGATTCCTTTTTTGCTATAAAAGATGGTTAGATTTTCAAAATTATAAAAAGAAGCAAATGCTATCATTGATTTGTTAGTTAAAATACATATATGCAAGTCGACAAAATTCAATTCAACAAATATTTAAGTGTCCAAGCTGGCAACAGGCTGAGCTAATTTCAGGAGATGCAAAGGTTAAAACCCCCCGACAAAATCTTAGCCTTCATGGAGTTTACATTCTACATTAAGACTGCTTCTATTAAATAACGTCAAAGTTACTTATTTTATAACTGAAAACTAGTTTACACAAATGTAAACAAGTTTTCAATCATGCAAGTCTCTGTTAGAAATATCAGAATTCATGTGGTATCACGAAGAACCTTGGGAGGAAGCTCTTGCCAATAATAAAATTAATGACTCTGAGAAAATACAGATTCAATTTTTAATACACACACCAAAAGAACAGCAACTTCTTTCTGTGAACTAATCCTTCTGGGACAATGCCTCAGCAAGTTAGAATACATCAAGTTGAATCTAGTTAAATGTATTTCACAGAAACCTGAATAACATTAAATGTGATAATCTATTAAAATGTGTTCTCTTAGCAAAAACAGCAATTCTGAAAACAAAACAATTTGTTTTTCTCAAGGATAACTTTTGGTAAAACTCTCATTACATTACTGCTAAAGTGAATTGGGAAACATCTTTGTTCTCATCCATGCTCTCCAGGTTGACTATACCCATTACTACCTCCATATAGACACTCTTAAAAATAGAAGTATATATATTAAAGGTTCCTGCTTTGTGCTTTGGTTCTATTTCCAAAAGGAGATGCTCCAATATCTTGATGTGTGTCCTTAACAACATAAAGAGTTTGGCTTAACTATCTACAGAAGAAAAAACACACCAATGAAGAAAAATACGGTTGGATGAACAACCCATACAGCTTTATCCATTAGCGCGTGTATCAGACAAACGTTTAAAATGTCCAAAAGTTGGGCCTAGGACTGAATCCGAGGCAGAAGAGGGAGGTAGACTGCCTCTGTGAAACTGAACAGTGCTCTTAATGACCCCAAGTCTCTCCCTGAAACAAAAGCTCATCCTTTTACTAATATTATTTGGGTCCTACTATATGACTATGAGCTACAGAATGCTACAATCTCCAAGAAACTCAAGTTAGGCCCCCCCCCCTCAAATGGACAGGTTCAGTAGGTGTCAACTGGCTACAACACATCACCAATCAATGACATGAGAAGAAAAGTGGCAAGTACTGAAGTAACCATGGGCAAGTCAAGTTTTCTATCTGTAAAATTGGGAAATGGTACCTACCCAATAATGTTGCTATAAGGATCCATGTAAGTAGAACAGAGAACAAAAAAGTACCATACAAACATCAACTCCACCAAAGATAGGACTTTATTATTGTGGGAACTCCCTTTACTGATCCAGACTGCAGCCATCAATTAATAATTTTTCATTCTACAGAAGTGCTGGTTGCTCAAAGAGCTTACATGACTTGCTTACAATCCTTTAGCTAATAAATATCATTAGTAGGATCTTCCTGATTTTTTTTTCCTTCCTAATTTTCTTTCCCTGGTTCCAAATCCAGCTCTATACAATACACTATATCATCTGTCATGACTACATTTATTAATATAAGCAACAGCTTATTAATCGTTATAGATTATTCAAATAAACAGGAGGAACTGTTTAATACCTTACTAAAGGTTGTGGAAAATTGAGCACCTAATTACACAGCAAGATAGAACCAGGTAGCTAGAACTAGCATATTATCATAGACAAAAGTATTGTCCAAAATTTCTCAGATATAACAGTGACCCATAAAAATCTATGAATGTTTTTAACAGATATCCTCACATTAAATACTCACAATCTACAAACTATATGGAATGAAAGGCCTTCAAAACATGAAGACAAAGTGGAAGAGAAAACAACCAAACAGAAGAGAAGAAGGCAGAGATCACTGCTGTCACCCTGTCTGCTTTGGGAGTTGTTTCAAGCTGCTTTCAGTGTGCTTACAAACGATAGGCTTATATCCCAATATTTTTTTTTCAAAAAAAAATTTTTTTTTTTGCTTTTTGGAGAGCAGTTGGGGGTTAAGTGACTTGCCCAAGGTCACACGGCTAGTTTTTGTGTTAGGTATTTGAGGCCGCATTTGAACTCAGGTCCTCCTGACTCCAGGGCCAGTGCTCTATTCACTGCGCCACCTAGCCGCCCCTTTATATCCCAATATTTACAACAAAGCAGTTATTTTATCCACAAGTATGTACAACTATCTGCAGAACATCAAGTATAAAGGAATATTAGCAGGATACAAACTTGTCCAACAACCATTTCTATCTGAATTTCATCACAAATGAGAATAAGCCAACTGTGTTGGTACATACTTCTAATCTCCACGACTGTGGGGAGGATTAGGCTGGTAGATTATTTGGGTTCATTAAGTGTAAGTATAGGTGAGGAGGTTTGGGGGAGAAGATGGTTAGGGAAGGGAACCAGCCCAGTCTGGAAAAACAGATCCAGTTAAAGCTCCCATGCTGATCAATAATGGGATCAGGCATGTGATTGGCCCTTGCTTTTCCAGCATTGACAAAACAGAAAGACTCAGTCTCAAAAATTAGATAAAATAAAATAAATTAAAAAATAAGAATGAGATGATGATTAATAATAATGAGACCATTGTTTCTCTGTTATATCTTTCTATAACAATTTCCTCTAAGAGCCTGATTGTTAACAAAAAACAACTCCCCCAAAAACAGAATTAGAAGAGTTAGGAAAACTAGACGGGCTAATTAAAAGGTCACATAGGAACTAATTAGACAGATGAACAGTTTAAACCGAGATATCAAGTCCGAATTGATAAATTAACAATAGTTGTCTGTCACCCTCTGCTCCTACTGACATCCTCCATTCATTATGTCCTACCTTAAACGTTCTCTCCTCTACGTGGCCTATCCTGAACCTCTAGCTGGAAAATGCCTTTGCTTCCTTCAAGCTTCACATGATCTGTCATTTATAGCTCTAGTCTAAATCACGTTTTGTTTTACAAAGGATCATACCTACAGAGATACAGAGCTAGAAGCGACCTCAGAGGTCTTTGAACTGTTTTAAGCTTTAAATTCCTTGAAAACAGGGACCATACCTTTATTATTTTGTTCCATTCTCATCAAAAACACATCAAAGAATAAAATCCACATACAATTCAAAGATCTGTCATTTCCTCAGTGGAGTTATTTTTTGGTACCGGAACCCCTGTCATTAGAGATGACAAACCCTCTTGTAGCCAAGTCCTAGAGAACCGAGACACCTAACAGACTGAATGATTTGTTTAGAGTGGAAGGGCCAGTGTCAGACGCTGGGCTTAAACCCAGGTCTTCCTTGACTCCAAGCTTAGTACAGCATATTTCAGAGATACTGTAGGTTTGTTTCCAGATCACTGCAATAAAGAGAATATTGCAAGAAAAAAAGTCATACAAATTTTTTGGTTTCCCAGTGCATATACTGCACTCTGTTAAGTGTGCAATAGTATTATGCCTAAAAAAATGTACATACCCTAATTTAAAAATACTTTATCGCTAAAACATGCTAGCCATTATCTGAGCCTTCAATGAGTTATCATCTCTCTGCAGCTGGATGGTCTTGCTTCGATGTTGACGGCTGCTGACTGATCAGGGTGGTGGTTACCGAAGGCTGGGATGGCTGTGACAATGTTAAAATAAGACAAGAATGAAGTCTGCCACATCCACTGACTCTTCCTTTCACTTGAACACTAAGAGGCCATTGCGGGGTTATTAACTGGCCTAATTTCAATATTGTGTCTTGAAGAACTGGGAGAGCCAAAGAGAGGGAGACAGACAGAAGTACTGGTTGGTGGAGCAGTCAGAACACATACGACATTTATCTATTTAATTCACTGTGTTATATGGGGGTAGCTCATGGGGCCCCAAAACAATGATGGTACTACTAACATCAAAGATCACTGAGCACAGGTCACCGTCACAGATGTAACAATAGTGAAAGTGTGAAACACTGAAAGAATTATCAAAACGTGACACAAACACGACGTGAGCACAAGCTGTTAGAACAATGGTGTCGAGGGGCAGCTAGGCGGTGCAGTGAATAGAGCATCCGCCCTGCAGTCAGGAGGACCTGAGTTCAGATCCTGCCTCAGACACCTGACACGCCTACTAGCTGTGTGACCTTGGGCAAGTCACTTAACCCCAACTGCCCTGCCTTCCACCCTCCAAAAAGCAAAAAAAAAAAAAAAAAAAGGAAAAGAAAATGGTGTTGAGAGATCTGCTCAAAGCAAGGTTGCCACAAGCCTTCCATTCATAACACACCGTCTGCAAAGCGTAATAAAGTCGAGAATGATAAAACGAGGGACGCCTGTGTACTGCACACCGCCCTCCTCAAAGCGTAAAAAGAAAGAGAATCATTCTCTGTCATGACATGGTAACAACAATCACCTTCCAACTTTTTCCAATGTTACCAAGCTTATCATAGGTCGCTGATACCGTGATTCCTTTGTTCTCACCTCTGAATGATGAACTCTTTTGCAGGATCAAACAGGTTACCGTGTACGATCCATTCATCCACAGTCTGCAGGTATGGCCTTACTGTCTCCACCCAAAGAGAAAAAAGGAGGGAGACCTGGTAACAGAAAAGTTCAGAGTTTACATTTTCAGCTGCAGAAAAACGTTATACATTGAGGAAATGCATAGCTTAATCGTTTCTGCAACTCGTTTTTAAAAAGTGATGTTTTATAGGGAAGTCAAGGGAAAAATGTAAGAAGTCTCAGAAAACTAAAAGAAAGGGAAACGATCTGTATTATTAATATCTGCTGAGGAAAATAACTTCGAACATTATCTGAATTACGACCTATCTTAACTTCTTCCTGAAACAACTGACAGCCAAAGTATTCACATAGCAAAAGTGAGTAACAAGAAAATAAGTGGTATTGATTTTTTTAAATGTCAGGTTTTCTCCTCTGGTCTAACTGTATTTAAAGTGAAATAAAAAAAATAAAAATGATTCACAGATGCAATAAAGTACTGAGAATCATTAGAAACCACCCACATCAACCTGGAAATTAAAAAAAAAATGAGTTCTAAGAGTTTGCTATGTACTTTAAAAAAAGGACTTTTTTTTTTTAATTAAAGACAACTAGAAAGCCAGATGGTCTATTAATGGGTAAGGCTGCACCGAATGACTGAAAACGCATCCTGAAGAATACATTTAGTACAGTTTAACACATTCTCCTAATTAATAATACACCATGGGGAGCTCCCCAAATTCCTGCCAACAGATTTTAAAGGAAATACTTTCCAGCACTTTATATGGAATCACATTCGCACAGCTATCCCGCTCATTCCTTTCCAAACTCCAATTTCAGACTGCTCCCAAGACTTTCTCCACACGTCCAAGTGTGGTTTTGAACACCACTGGACGAAGTTACAGTTCTGTGGAATGGGCCCCCCATGACAGATGTATGTTACCTCATTTCCACTAGGTTCTCACTGCCACAGCAGACCTTCTAAACTTTTCTTTAACTGATTCACTATCTTGGGTTACACAGCATCCGTTCCAAACCTCTTCTCAAGCCACCCACGTTATCTGTCTCCTCCCTTCCTCAGAGCTAGGATGACAGTCTCAGACTTCACTGGGGGCCACCCATTATGAACTTCCCCTTGTTCCCAATGGTAGACCTCAAACTTCCTCTACATCAGACTCCATTCTTTCCTCCTTTGTTACAGTCTTAGAGAAAGAGGCGACCTTTCTTGCCAATACCAGCCCCTCCACGTTACGTGCCCTTCTTGTCTGCTTCAGGGGGTGGCCCTTTTGAATATGGGCCTATCTCATACTAGCTTTTGGCTCATTAACTCACTGGCTCCTTCCCTGTGCCTACAAACATGCTGAGATCCACCCCATTCTTTAAGAACCTTTCTTCTGACTCTATTCTTTCCTCAGTTTACCATCCTGCATCTTTCTTCTCTCATTCAGTCACTCAGCCAAGCAGCCAGCATTCATTACGTGCGTGCTCTTCAGGAGACACTGGGAATACAAGGAAAGGCCAAAGAGTCCTTGTGACTGTGGCATTCACAGTGTAACGGGAAAGTGGATGTGCAAACAGCCATGTACATACCGACAAAGGTAATCTTAGAGGGAAGGAATTGGGGATCGGGAAGAAGAGCATCAGGAAAAGGTCTCCTGCACTCGGTGGGATTTGAGCCGAGGCTTGAAGGAAGCCCTGAGGCAGAAGTGAGGAAGAACATTTCAGGCCAGGGGAACAACCAGCAAAAAAGCATGGAATCAGACAATGGAGCATCTGAGGCCAGTGGAGCTGGAGTACAGTGTGCAGAAGGGAGCAAAGTACTTTGAACGCCAAACAAAGGATTCTATACTTGACCCTGGAGGTAAAAGGGAGTGAATGGAATTTCTTAGAAGGGGAAGATAAGTGACATGGTCAGATCAACACTTCAGGAAAATCACTTGGGCAACTGAGGGGAGGAAATTCCCACCAATTTGGATCAGAAACTATTCTACAACTTCTAGTCTTAAAAGAGAACTGAACCGAGAAATGAAGGGACACAAAGTCTGGGAGTTTCTGTTATCGGAGGGAGAACTTGGACCTAGGCTTTGCAGACTCTAAGATGTCTCTCTACTATCACTACCCATCTCTCTCTCTGTCTGCTTCTCTAACTCAAACTTAAATTGATTACCTTTCCCCCTAAATTTTCTATCAAGGGCCAGTCACCTAAGTTCACTTTGGTCATCCTTGCCTCTTCACTTACTCCAGTCCTGCATCAGACCAGATCTCACCAACTCCACTTCTGCCTTTTCTCTACTCTCACCACCACTGTTTTAGTTCCAGGACTCATCACCTCTTGCCTGGATTAGCGCAAGAATTTACTAAATAGTCTCCCTGCATCCATCACCCTCTCTAAACTCCTTCCCAAAGCTGCTAAACTGATAGCACCAGAGTGGAAGTTCAGCAGGTTAAGCAGAAGAGCTGAATCTGACCATGATCGAGAAGCTTCAGCAGCTCCCTGCTATCTCTATAAGATACAAACTCTTCTATTTGGTATCTAAGCCCTTCAGTCATCTGATTCATTACATATCACTCCCTGTCACTCATTCTATGTTCTAGCCATGCTGGCCTGTTTGCTGGTCTCAGTACATGATGGCTGGGTACAAATAAAAGCAAGCTGACCAGTGCAGCTGGTCAATGTGTGCATAAGGGAGTAAAGCGTAAAAAGATTCTCCAAGCCTCACCTCAAAGGCCATCTAAGATGAATTTCCTGATCCTCCCTACTGTTAGGGCTCTACCCTCATAACATAATCACAATATATACATTTTATATTGACTTCTCTGAATACATGCTGCTTTCCTATCCAGCAGGAGGTAATCATGAGGTAAGTATTGTTTCACTTGTCTTTTTGTACTCAGCCCTGTGCTTAGCATGTGATGCCTGATAAATCTGCGATGAATGGAAGTTGTATTCGTCTAAGTAGTGCCTACATTTGAGTGATATAACTAAAATAATTCATTTTCAATATAAATGATGTTTTAAACTACAACGTGCTTATTCTATCTTGCTATCTATCTTACCACTCAAAATCACTTAAGCCTAGAAGATTGTTTTTCATATAACTACTGGAGGTAATGGTCAACAGGCTAAAGTCTAACATTCGCCTGTTGGGGTTGGCAAATGTTTTATGTGCAATACTAACCGAAAGACAAGAAAATATGCCCACTTTGGGTATAATTTACCAAGTCGGTCCAGCACATATTTTGTACTCAATCAAGGTTTACTGACTGAAAATCAAGGTTTATAGGAGCTGGTAGGTAGCGAAAGTGATGCCCAAAAAAAAAGAGCATCAATGAAACATAATAAAACACAGAACAGAAGAAGTTCAGAAGGTTAAGTAAACAAGCAAAGTTTTGTTCCTAAAAGTACTAAATTTAATATACACTTAAAAATCAAACTAGTGAACAGAAGCTCAATTTCACATACAATTCTCTTGCTTTTTGCTGTTTGTTAAATTAAACAATTTAAGGTAAGTAATAAAAATCAATGAGACATCACCACCACTAATAAGTGTCATGGGATTTTAGTGCAAGTAAAACCAACCAATCTTTCTCAAAGGGCTGGGTGGCCTAATCATGTTCAACATTACTTGTAACTTACACACATCTCAAAAGGATGTCCACTTTTACCTGAGCTATTCTGGTTACTCGGATAATATGAATCTACACTAAAATAAACCTAAAATTATTTATACCTTTAAAAATACTTTATAGGTTTATTATATCTTGGATATCTCCCCTGTAGTTATAACTCAAATAAGTAATGTATTTGCTACAAAATGCTCATGTAAATCATTAACACCTAGGCCAAAATAGTAATAGAACTTTAAAGCAAAAAAAATGATGAGAGAACTTAGAGATGGACAGAACTTTAAAGATCATCTATTCCAAGCCCTTGTTTAGCATAACAGGA
Organism: Pseudocheirus occidentalis; assembly: GCA_028646575.1. Taxonomy (NCBI): domain Eukaryota; kingdom Metazoa; phylum Chordata; class Mammalia; order Diprotodontia; family Pseudocheiridae; genus Pseudocheirus; species Pseudocheirus occidentalis. The sequence continues at coordinate 2,378 of JAQQSW010003180.1, read as the reverse complement.
AACTGAGGCCTAGAAATGTAAAGCGATTTGTCCAAATTCTTACAAATAATTTGTGGCAGAACTGGGAAAAGGACTTCAAATCTCCTGCCTAGTCTAGCCCCACTGCTATTTCTACCACACTGTTGCCACTCTTACTCATAAATGTTATTAATAAGGTAAATATTATCTGTAAAATTACATTTATAAACTTTTGCTAGAATGAATGTTCAATTCTTCTACTTATATAAATTTTAGTCTCTAAACTTTTTTTTTTAATTTCTGCTTTTGCCAAAAGAACACAAAAGGTTAAAAATGATTAGGTATTTAAATTTCATAGCACAGCTTCAGGTGTCAGGTAAGCCCTAGTAATTGTTAAATTCCTTAAATCTCCACAAGTTTCCTCATTTTAGTGGTGTGGGTACACCCCTCCAGCAACTTGGCTCATAGCCTTCCACACCCAAGCTGAAATCTCTGTGAGCTTGCCACTTTCTGATGATCTTCTTTGAATGTAAGATAAGCTCATTCTTTTTTGACAGACTTGACATTCCTTCACGTAGTCTGGGATCAAAACTTTTTTAGGGTAATATAATCTGTAAAACCTTGCACTCCTTGACGAAGCTTGTAGAAACCAAGAGTCACCTTCACACAAGTTCCGTCAGTCTACTTCATGCGATCTAAACTCAACGTCAGCTTCACATACCGTCTGTTCAGAGGCTTCCCCAACGTTGTCATATTCCAGAATGGCTTTGTAAAGTGTGTTAAGCAGGTGAGAAGCTCGAACAACATTTCGAGTATCAGGTGGTACTTCTGCCACTCCAGTGCTAAAAACTTTGTGAAGAACTTTGAGCTGCACCAGTCGAGGTGATAATTTGTCTACTACTATTGAAAGAGTAACTGTTGTATCTGCAAAAATAAACCAAATAAAAACCCCAAAATGATGAAATGAATACTATGCATGAAATTTTTAGAGCTTCCAATGTGCATATTAACCACAAAGCCAAAAAAATATTTAAAAGTTACAAGTCATAATATCATAAGTAAAACCTAAGAATTATTTTGATACCTTTATTAATGACGCACTTCTCAATCTCACTAAGTTCTTCTTTGAAACTAATGAAATATTTATACAAGGCCCACATAAAAGCTTGGTAGGTTCTAAATGGAGGTTCAGTAGACTTCTTGGGTGTAGAAGTATTTCCATGTAACGAATTTTCTGAACTGTGCCCCATGACTTCATCAATAAACTTCTGTAGTCTAAACACAACTTGGCCATATGCTGCTATTTGCTCCAGCACCGATCTTAAACAGTTCTGTAAGAGTATTTCATAATTAAATTAGTCTCCCTCAAAAACAGAAAGCTCAAATTTCTATCCAGCAACATAAAAACTGGTTGCTGTCATGTAAAATCCTTAAAAGTATGATTTTAATTATAATTCAGAAAAGAAAACAAAGTTAGAATGAATGCTCAAATTTCACATCCAGTATACAGAAAATACTCATTCTATAATGCTATATTACAACAAATTATATTTTTTTGCCTTTAAAAAAAAAGAAACATAGAAAAGTAGATGTAACTTAAAGGGTATGTTTTAGAGGTAATAAATTCTACTAGGGTATAGGTTTTAGATAATACCAAGGCCTAGGACTTTGAAGCATTACATTTAAGAGATTTAAAGATTACCTAGTCCAACCCCCTCAATTTTTCAAGTGAAAATTTGAAACCTAGAAAGATTGGGAAATTCAAGATGATGAAGCAGGGGTTCTGCCTCTTCTCTCCCTCCTTGCCCCAGCTACTTTTTCTATCCCAAAGGATTATTATAAATTATAGCTCATTTGTGTCTTTAGTGCAAATAGGTCTTACCAAAGCGTTTCCTGTATAACCTATGTTTCAGAAACAATGGTTCTGTCATCCGGCACATACAGCAGATTACTACTACAAAAATGCTGAATCTATACGAAACATGTAATTTGCCCTAACGTTTCTGTGAGCCAGAAAGGAAAACTATCATTCTTTAATAACATCCTCAGTTTACATGACATATCAGGACACCCAGGCACCAGGAAGACTACATCAATTAATAAAGTCACAACAAACAAATAATCACTTCTGCTTTTTTAACTGTTGACATAGCTCACAAAAACCTCTTAAAACTCAGGATGGAATAACTTAAAACAAATAAAAGGAAGGAAAAGCTTGTTTACTAATAACTTACATGTGTCAAGTGAGTTACTACAATGTTATTTCTCACAGTAACTTTCCCATCATTCAACTGAAATATGAAAAGTTTTTTTACCCCTGAAAGTAACCTGTAATAAAAAAAAAGAAAAGTTAATACACTTAAAATCTAGAAAAAATATCTGAAAGGAGTATCTGAAAAGTTACCCAAAAAGGATACAAG
>JAQQSW010003179.1:0-14756 GCA_028646575.1 Pseudocheirus occidentalis | reverse complement strand
ATGTTCTCTGGGTAGATTGTAGGTTTGTGTTATAATAATTGGTGAGCATGGTAATAATTCTTTTATCTTTCCACGCAAGAAGCGTAGTATTATTCTTTCTGTATGCAACTGTTTTAGTGCTTGAGAGGGGACATCCGAGTGATATGCTAGAATTCCGATGTCCCCTGAGAGGGGACAGCGGAGTGCAAAGGGTTAAAAAAAGAAACAGAAGAAATCTCCTACAATAATGAAGAAGCACTCTGCGTGAAAAAAAACCCATCCAGAGGATGGAAATAATCCTGAAATAATCACAAGTACAGCCTTAAAACAGCAACAATAAGAAAATATATATACATAGGTTTTCCTTGAATTGATACAAGAAATGAAAGAACTAAAATAATAATAAAAATAAATACTAATCTAGAACACATGCAAAGGGAATAAACAGCTTAGAGTAAAAAAGGAATGGATGCTATTCAAAAGAAATTTTAGACCAGTTAGGATGCCAATAATTTTCCAGGAGAAAATTAAGAGTCTCCATTTTAAAAGAGGTTGTAATGAACTTACTTCTTCAGTGCTCTAGGAAGATGGCTGAATTGAATCATAAACAATATAAGAAGAGAGTGAAACTGTATTTTAACTTTGTTTTAACAGAAAAAAAGTATGTGGGATTTTTGGCATTCGAATAATAGTCATTTATTCTCTTTGATGTCTATGCCCAAAGACACTAAATACTTCTTTAAAAATTCATTCTATCCATATAAACACAAAATAAGTACATTATCTTCTTATTATTTTCAAGAACACTAGAACATATAAATAATCCCTGATCAATACAAAGCCAGATGGAATAATCAAATGCTCTCCTTTGCTATTTTTTCTCTTTTCCCTGTGATTTCAATTTCAGTCTCTAAGCTTTGAATATTCTTATTCCAAATGATTAGCACAAATTCAAGAATAGGATATTGCTAATTTACAAAGAGAGCAATTATTTATTTACATCATTAAGTAGAAAACAGAAAAAAATCTCCTACTAAGTGAGTTACAAAATACCTCATCTTCAGCACGGTTGAGGCTATTTTTTAGGTCTTCCACTCGAAATCTCAGTTTCTTTACTTCTGCCTCATGGTGATTGACTCTGTTGTTTGAATGAATCAATTCTGCCATTTTATCTTGGTACTGTTTGTTTAGTTTGCAGTAGGCATGTTGAAGTTCAGCCAGTTCCTTTAAAAAGAAAATAGAGATTCTATTAATCATAATAATTGACATCATGTAGTATGAGATAAAATGCTCTGAAAAATTTAAAGTGTTCTGTAAATACTATTATTAAAATAGCAGCATTATTAACGAATAGATGATTGAAAAAAAATAACATTTTTTAAGCACCTACTATGTACCAGGCACCAGGCTATTACCATCACAATTATTTTTTTGGCTTTTTGGAGGGCAATTGGGGTTAAATGATTTACCCAAGGTCACACAGCTAATAAGTGTGTCAAGTGTCTGAGGCTGGATTTGAACTCAGGTCCTCCTGACTCCAGGGCCAGTGCTCTACTCACTGTGCCACCTAGCTGCCCCAATTATCATGATTTTTAATCTGAGTTCCAAACTTGTGCTTTATTGCTTATTACCCCTGGGAATTAAGCCTCAGTTTTCTCATCTACAAAATGAAAGTTTAATGTTATATAATTTCTAAATTTCTTCCTACTTCTAAATTTGTAAAAAATATGGAAATAAAATCAGAGTCATGGAAACTTGTATTGCTGTACTCACCCTGTCTGTGTCTCCAAAGCGTTTTCTACTCCAGAGACCAAATCAGCAAGAAATTATAAGCTTTGCCTTAAATACTGGCAATTGGGTGACTGAGGGGCAAGTATTATGCCCATCCCTACCCCTGATTGGCCAACTCCCTTCCCTGCCAGATAACTGGAAGATTCTGAAACTAGTCACTATGTCCCTCTTTTCTGTGCCTATATTGCTTGAATACACATCAGCTGGAAAATGTGGATAAACCAGGCCAGCTGAAATTAGTGGCAGACAAGGGTTGGTTGATCTTGCAGTCTGCTTCATGTACGGTTCCTCCTCCCACTCACTACAATAAACCTATGTAATGATAATGGGATTTGAAGACCTTCCATGTCCCTTGCATTGGCAAGCCAGAGGGTGCACGGCACTTGGTTACAAGTTCATAACTGTGTCAAGTATTGATACCCAGAACTTGTAAATCCCGCAGTGGGATGAACTTGCTGACATGACAGGAAGGGGTGGGGCAGGGAAGAGATTTTTGAGTACAGAACTGGTGGTGGAAGAATTTCTTCTGAGAGCCAGTGAGAATTTCTGCTGAAAACTACTAGGAACAAGAACAACTGGGAGCCAGAACTGCTGGGAATGTACAGTGTGAAGGCTGAGCAGCTACTGTGAGTGAAGAGAGGAGGATCTTTGCCTGAGGGAGACTGTTTTGTTTTGAAGGCTTCAGAATGTGAGTGTTCACTGCATTAACTGTCTCCCAACTTCCTGGCTACTATAATGACTTTGAATTTCTGTTTTGGGGACTCAGCTTTCTGGTATTTGAATAAATGCTTTGACTCTGTCCTCCACGTGGAAAGCCTATTACATTTTGTGATTCACAACTACACCAGCATATTTATAGTCACCATGGGCATTGTGAATATTGCATGGGTGTTACAACCAAGTATTAACCTTGTCCACTATCTAATGTCATCTATCCTACATTTGCACTATGCCCACTGGACTCTCTTCTATTGCGGCGATGGAAATATTGAACTTAGAGAACTAATTTGAAATCTCATTTGGTAATTTATTGGTGAGACTTTAAGCAGATCTCTTCTCTTCTCTAGGCCTCAGTTTCTTCAATTATAAAGTGTGTATGTTGGACTAGATCAGCTCCAAATTCATTGAAACCTAACTTTAAGATATAAAATTGCTTGACATGCTCTTTAAGGTTAATTGTTCCTTTTCTTAAACAACTTAATATTATAAGCCAGGGGGAGAAAGTGCCAGATTCCTTGCTCTTCAAAGACACTTTCCAACCATCCCCCTGCCACCATTACTCAACAACTACATTCTTCCTTAGAGAATGGCAAGCCAGGAGCCAAGGTGTGCCCCAGCTACAGTTATTATGCTGAACTTTGCTAATAGGGATTGAGCTATGAGTTGCCCAGCCTGTAGCTCCCAATAATCAAAGTACCAAAAAGAAGCCCTAAAGAACTCAGGGGACAGTGACGAAATAAAGGGATCTCATAGAGCCAGGCATTAACCATCGAACATTCAGCAATGAGAAATTATTGGTAAGAATGACTCAGCAATTTCCCACTCTTCTATAAGTAGAGATCCACTGCTGTTTTAGCTAGCTCATTTACTCCATTGCTTATCCCTTCCTCAACTAGGAATAGGATGGAGGGAAGACAGTCAAACCATTTCTTCTTTCCCTCCTCCACTAGAAATTCAAATTATAATACAATTATGTCTTTAAATGGTATTGTTTTGATTCCATAATATTTGGAGTGACATATATTAAAATCTAGATACTTATTTCAATCTGAACCAAGTTTGTTAATGTAAAGAAAAGGAGGGAATTGAAAAAAAGAGCTCATCTGGGAGTGAAAAAGATTTAAATTACTTAAGATTCATGATGGTAAGTTGAATCTGCTGCAAAAATCTGCCAGTGGGTTCCAAACCATATCTTTTCAGGGCCATGAAAATTAATTGGAACAAATAATATTTTTAATATGATTTTGTTATATGACTGAAATATTTTTGTTGTTTTTGTTGTTGTTGGGGGCAGGCGAGTTCTGCTGACACTAAACTGATTCAGAAGTCTTATACCATATCTATTGGGTGAATGCTGGATTTCCTCTATAAATAGGGGACTCGGCTTTCTGGTATTTGAATAAATGCTTTGGCTTTGTCCTTCATGTGAAGAGCCTATTACATTTTGTGATTCACAACTACACCAGCATATTTATAGTAACTGTGGGCATTGTGAATTTTGGTATATTTTCATTTTTGTGGCTTTTAAGAAACCATATTAAAGGAATAGTACAAAAGTTATAGCTCTTTAAAAGCACATTTCACAATATTGCTAGAGATACTGCAGCTGCTATTGGTATAGGAAATGAAGCATTCAAGGATCATTTAAACTCACAATGAAATAGGATTAGTCACACTGAAAAGGAAAGTGGTGTTTGTTGAATGCAAAAAATGAACCCCACAACAATAAGAACAAGAACTGAAAATCTATTGCTAAAAAAAAAAGTAAGACCTTCCAAAGATCTTTGCAACTGGCGCAGTTATTACTGATTCTCCCTGAGTTCTATTAATGAATGAAGGAACAACGAGAACATCAGGACAGACCATTGTCACTTAATTTTGCTATGAAAAAAATACATAGTATAGACAAGACAATATACATCTGGGAGTACTGAAGATTGGGGGAGGGGGAAGCAATTTTCATTGCTGAAATTTACTTTTTAATGCAACAGAAAATCAAAACTATTTTCAGACTGTTGAGGTGTGTCTATGAGATCTGGTCTCCCAATCTTCATTATACTATATATCCTCTCCCAGTCCCCAAAATGTTTCATCTTGTTTACTACCTGGAAATCTTCATCTATAGAAAGAAGATACTTATAAACTGAACCGTGCCAGAATCATGGAAACAATCAAATGGAGACAGAATGCTACTACATGGTTTTGTACCAGGCCACACCTCACAGAAAGTTAAGAAATTTATTCAAGAGATACAAATAAATAAACTTCTATGGCCTCTGAACTCACCTCACTTTAACACAATTGAAAACTTAAACAAGGCCTGATTTAGAAAAAATGGATTCTTTGCCAAATGCTTTCCAATGTTATAGAAGTTTGCTTTCATGATGAAATTGTTTTAAATATGTTAAAATTTTGTGAATTCAATTCAAATCATGTAAAGCAGTAAAGCAAAACTCAATTAGAAATGGGGGAAACCATTAAACTGTAAATAAGGATCCCTGCAAGGCACGTTTTAAACTCTAATATTATCTATGTCTTGTATTTTTATTTATGTTGTTAAATATTTCCTAATTACATTTTAGTCTGGTTCTGAATTCACTCAGGAGTGCTGTAGGTCATGAATTTGATGTTTCTGATGTAACGTAAGTGCAGCAAAGGGAGGATATTTGGCATACTTTGTTGTTTTTCAAGATATAGAAAAGCTAAAAGCCTAATTATACAATTTTATCAACTAAATTAGTCTAATTTATATGTATTATTCACACATTACTGTAACTAAGATGAGTATTTTGAGTAGATAAATATAGAAAAAATGTGGGGAGCTAGATTCCCTTCAGACATGAACCAATAAAATTAACTCCAGAAGTTGAACAAGGAAACATGGAAAGGGTGGTCATTTTTTCTTCCTGTTATTAATTCACTGATTTTCCAGAGATAAAATCTATGTTTCAAATAGAGCTTCTATGTCTTTAAACCCAATCACTCTTGTTTTGATAGGTCTATAATAGGCCCCAGCCCAAACCTCACTGTTTTTGATGGCTCAGAGTGAGGGTAAATCACAACTGTTTCTGTTCGGGTCAAAAATTCTGAGGGTCTTCCTTCCCAGACTGATTCATTTGTGAAAGCCTAGGCCACTTTTGCCTCAGTTTATTCTATCCTTTAATAAATGAGTGGATGTTGCCTCAGACAAACTGAGACCTGGGAAAGACCTTACCTTCAAAAGGCCAAGGTCTCCCACTGCATGGAACCTTCCCAGTCTTCCTAACTTATGTTCAGATAAGTCCAGATAACTCTGGAGGAGTAGAAACTAATGACTTTGCACAGCTCTGCCTCACTTAAATCAAATTCACTTGCAAGGCATCACTCTCCTGATGCCATTGGTCCTCTTCAAGAAGGAAGAACTAACAACAACAATTTATTGTGTTTGAAAAGTAAGTCGTGCCCTGAAAGCAATATGAGTGACTAAAGAACAATGCATTGTAGGAAGGGGAAGAAGGAGGAAAGGAAAAATAAGAACACATGAGTTCTTCCCCTGCCAAAGCAACAGAGTGATTAAAAGTTTAGTTTGCCTTCCTTTTCAGCATCAGCTGGACTTTAAAGTCATAGAGTACTTTATATACCTTACCTCATTTGATCCTCAGAGCAACATTTTGAGGTAAAATATGTTTTAATACTTATCAGAAAGATCAGGAGGCTATTAAGTAATTTGCATTAAACACACATAGCTAATAAGTATCTGAGGTAGAATTTAAACCATAGTTGTGATTCAATCTATATATCACAAATAAAGGAGAGTTATCTACTGGGTATTGAAATTGAATGTATAGCTTTTAGTTTTTCCAGCTTTGTAAGCCAGGCATATCAGATCATTCTCCTGCAGTCATAGTAGGTTGCTTCTGGCCTTCCAAGGTAAATCACAAAGCCCTCTTCAGACAAATACATGATGTAATTAGGTAGTATGTGGAGATAGAATTTAAATTGTTAGTAGGCAGGAATTATATTTTTTTTTGTCTTTGTATCCATAGCTCCCAGCACACTGCCTGACACATGGTATATAATAAATATTTGTTGATTAAAACAAAACATAAATTTGTATCTCTGTGATACAAATGAGTGAATGTCCTAAATTTAATACCAACATAAATTTTGAGCTTGAGGACATCACTCTAATCAATTGTATTAATCAATAAAATATCCATCTGAATCAAATGAGTTTCAGTGCTGTGCATACAACAGACATTGAATAAATGTTTGTGGAATGAATATTTGTTGAATAGAAAAGCATTCTATGAGTACTGAAGGAAATGCTAGCTCATTTAATGTATGACACTTTAAGATATGCCAAGAACATTTCTTCAGATTCATTGAAAAATACTGTCAAAGACTTTAAATAGCTTATTATTGAATAATAGAACTATTTACAAGGACTGTCAACGTGCCTGCAGATGTCATTTCATGGGAGAGGAAACAAAGATGAAAGGAAAGAAAATGAATCTACATCCTGAATGTCTTACTTGGGAAAAAAAAAAAGAAATCTGGACTAGGTCTTATTTTCCCCTGCCAATTCCTATTTCAGTAAAGAGTATTCTTGCATGATTCATTATATATTTTCATTACCTCCTCTGAATTAAACTAATGATTATCTATCATAAATCTTAAGAGTACACAGATCAAAATGGAGTAAAAGAAAGTTCCAAAGAGCAAATTGGCATATTTAAATGTTTTTTAATTGGCCATACAATGTAATATGATATATCTAAACTAACCAAGAGAAACAATAGAAAAAACTGAGGGATTTTTTAATTAAACATTTTATTTAGCTAGAAAAGTAAGTTAAAAAGGGTTTGCATTAATTTTGTTACAACTAATTTTGGTTACTCATCTGTGTATAATTTATCTGTCTTCCTTTATGAAGTAATGTATCATATTTAATTCTAATGTGATGTTTAAAAAAAAGAAATATGTACTAGTTGAACTTCCATCACTATGAAAAAAGGCAAAATAATTGGGGACACATAACTAATAACTAGTTGTGTTTAAGAAATGAGGTAAAAGACATAATCAAATATAAATATGATCAGAAAAGTAGTTGGACTAGTGATATAGTGAGAATAAAGGATAACAGCTAGCTAGCTTATTTCTACTGAGATAAATACATTATCCTAGGTTTGGGTAGCTATGCTATGGAGAAGTTATGGAAATACTTCTAAAAGAGTGATATAGGATGACAAAATAAGGATGGATTTCTGTCAGCACCAGAAGATGGAATTCTCTCGTTAATGAGAATACAGTTCCACTGAAATGTTGAAAATTAGATTTCTTTGTAAATTCTATTCAACATCAAGAAAAGATTTTGAAAGATTTTGATAATAATGAGGTGCCATTACTTAAAAAGTAATTTCAACCTACCAAAAAGAAATTCTTCTTTGCAAAATACAATATCAAAAAATAAATAAATATAGGCAAGTTTCGACTTACTTTATCAGATCTATTGCTCTGTTGTTTAATGTGATTGTCAATAACCCTGAAAAGCTAAGCACTGATTTAAATTTGAACAAAACTGAAAATATTAAAGTTCACAATTTCATAAAATATTGTTTTTATTTAATTTTCTTTTACTTGAATACCTGAATAAAAATATTCTATCTATGCCTATAAATGCTCAACTGCTACACTTGCATTTATAAAGTGTATAGAAAGAAGACATTAATTGATTTTTTTCTTAGCCCCAAGTTTTTTATCTTATTTCTTTAAAAATTCTACTTATTTTGCATTCAATTACAATCTCTCTTTCCAGTTTCTCCCTTCTGAATAAAAAATACTTTAACTGTATGAATTCCACATTTTTGCTTTGGTCATGCCTGAAAATGTATATTAATCTCTTTTATTTTCTCTGCATTTTTATTTCATTACTCCAGTAGGAGATGAGGGAGATAGTTCTTCCTCAATTTCCTAGACTCATGATTTAAGTTCTAAAATATTTCAAAGTTTTCTCTTGTCAATCCATATTTCAGTAAATAATATCCTTCTATTTTTTCATTTACTTGACTGATTCTTGACATCTCATAGATTAATTAGCTTCTCCTTGCCCCATTCTAATTTTTAATTAATTGCTTTCTTTAATTAGATTTTGTGCTTCCTTTTCCAATTAGTCCATTTTACTTTTGAGGAGTTCTCTTTAGTGAGTTTTTGTGTCTCTCTTTTCCATTTGATCAATTCTATTTTTAAGGAGTTGTTTTCTTCAGTGTATTTTTTTTTCCAATTTGGCCAATTGTATTTTTTAAGGACTTGTTTTCTACAGTCAAGTTTTGTCTTCCCTTTTCTAAGTTATTGACTCTTTTACATACCTCTAATTTCTTTTCCATTATTCTATTACCTCTCTTATTGATTCTTAAATTTATTCTTGAGATCTTCCAAGAAGACTATCTGGGCTAGAGACCCATTCATAGTCCCCTTTGAGATTTTGGATGTGGGTATATTGACAATGTTGTTCTCTTCTGAATCTGTGCCTTGATCTTCCCTGTCCCCACAATAAGAATCTATGGTCTTTATCAGTTCCTGCTTTTTTGCTCATGGTGTTCACCTATTTCCTAGATTTTAATGTGAACTCTCCTGCTGGAGCAAAAGGGGGCAGTGACCTAACTTTCTTGTGCTGGAACCCTGGAACCTGGTCACTGGCTTTGTGTTCTGGGGCCTAAGGTGCTGGCAGCTGGAGGCTGTAGGGGTATGGTTGCTTACTTTGTTCTGATCTGAGGTAAGCAACACTGGAGCTCTTGGGGTATGCATGTAGAATCTGATACCTGGAGAATGCCTGCTCACCAGGGCTTCTTTAAAGCACTGGAAGATGTGGCTGCTGGAGGATGCCTGCTAGCCTGGAATTGTGCATCCTGGAGTTATGCCTCCTGGAGTTGTACTTCCTGAAGTTGTGCTGAAGCACCAGGAGGTTTGGCTGCTAGAGGAAGCCAGCCTGCCAGCATACATGATGGCTTTCCAAGCTGGAGTCTACCAGTTCCCCTGCCTGTGACAAGGCACTTGGAGGGAGGGGCAAGGAGGGATTCTTGTGTTGGTGCTTCTCTGCTCCACCAGCCTGGGGCTCAGGATCTCCCCCTTGGTATGCTGAGGTGAGGCTTGCTGCTGACTTGCTGGAATACCTACCATCATGTACTGCTCCCTCTCCATCAGAGCAAGAGAGCCCTTTCCCATGAATCCCTCAAGCTTTCCAGGCTACAAGACTGTTGCACCCCATCTTTTGGCTGGCCCAGCTATTCCAGGCTTTTTCCTGAGGCAATATTTTGTGGGCTTTCAGAGGTCTGTGAGGGAGAGTGAGAGTGACTTACTTCTTACTCTATCATCTTGGTTGCGAGAAGCCTGCTTCTTCCTCCACTAAAGAATATTCTTGCATGACCAATTATTTTATGGAAGGACTCTTAAAAAGTGATATAGGCTGACAAAATGTGGATGGATTCCTATTAGCACCATTAGAGGGAGTTCCCTTATAAATGAGATGACAGTTCCACTGATTTTTGAAAATCAGAAGATCTGATCATGAATCTATTCAATTCTATTCTAAAATATTTTCTCTATGATATTTTTGTCATTGTTTGAATCTTCATCTAGGTCAGACCTTCTAACATTGTGTCCCTCTGATCTCTGTCCTGGGCCCTCTTCTCTTTTCCTTCCATTCTATTTCACTTGGTGATATATGGTGTTATTCCAAATCTCCTTATCCTGCCCTAACCTTTCTTCTGACCTCCAGTCTCTCAATTCCAACTGCCTTTCAAACATCTCAAAGTACATATTAAATAAATATCTTAAGTATATCATATTTTAAATTGAACTCTATCTTTCTTATTAAACATTCTTTCCTTCCTACCTTCCTTATTAGTGTAGAAGGCAACACCATACTCCCAGTTCCTCTGACTCACAAACTAGGAGTTATTCTATATTTCTCATTATCTCTCATTCCCCATATCCAATCTGTTGCAAAGCCCTGTTGATCTCACATATGCGACGTCTCCCAAATGCATTCCTTTCTTTTATCTGACACTGATACCTCTCTGGTGCTGGTCCCTATTACCACATGCCTGATCTAGTGCAATAACCAACTGGTGGGTCTCCTTTTCTTATGTCTCTCAACAGTCCAAACCATCATCCATCCATCTGGCAAAGTGATTTTCTTAAAGAGAAGGTTTGAAAATATTACCTCCCTACTCAGTGAACTCCAGTGGCTCCCTGCCTAGGATCAAATACAAAATGCTTTGTTTATAATTCAAAGCTCTTCACAATCTAGCTCTCTCCTAGATTTCTAGTCTTATGCTTTACTCTCCAATGTGTCCTCTTTGATCCAGGAATACTGGCCTCCAGGCTGTGCTAGGAACAACACATTCCATCTTGACTCTAGTCATTTTCTCTGGCAGTCTTCTATATCTGCAATGCTCTCCCTGTTTTTCTCTGCCTCCTGGATTCTCTGGATTCCTTCAAGTTCCAATTAAAATTACATCTTCTATAGGAAGCTTTTCCCAACCCCTCTTAATTGTAATACCTTATCTCTGTTGAATATTTCCCATTCATCATGTATACAGCTTGTTTGTATACATGTGTTTGCTTTTGTTCTTCAATATTAGATTGTGAGGTCCCTGAAGACAGGTATTGTATTTTGCTTTTTTTCTACTCTCAGTACTTAAATCCTTGTTGACTAATTGATAGAATAAACTTATTATTAGATTTGAGTTTGCTCTGCTTCAGATCACGAATAGATTTCTAGTTGCTTTGGAAATTTTGCATTTTGTCATTTCTTATTAGAAGATAATTTTACATTACATTCATATACCACAATTTGTTCAGGCATTCCAATAGGAGAATAGCCCTTTAGTTGTAGTTAGCTAATATAAAAAGAGCTGCTATAAATATTTGTTATAAATATAGATACTTTTCTTCCTTTTTTTGATACCCTTGGAGTATAGGTCTCATAGTGATTTTGCTGTGCCAAAGGTTATTCACACTTTGGGGAATTTCTGGGCATAGATCCAAATTCACAACTTTGCCAGTGCATTAGTGTGCTTATTTTTCCACAATTCCTTCAATATTTGTCATTTTCCAATTCTGTATTCTTTGTGAGGTGGTATGTGGAGGTTGTTTTAGTTTGTATTTCTCTTATTAGTGCTTTATAGCATTTTTTCAGATGATTGTTGATACTTCCTTTAAAAAGTACCTGTTTGTATCCTTTAAGCATTTTTCCCTTAGGAAACAGCTTTTACAAATTTGATAATTATATATTTTGGATATTAAACATTTTGGGGAATTCAGAGAAATTTGCTCCAAAGATATCTTTCCCATTTTTATTTCCCTCCTATTTTTGACTACTTTATATTTGTTTGTGAAAAAAAATACACATACTTTTAGCTTTACAAAAAAATTGCCATTTTATCATGTCTGATACTTTCTATAAATTGTTTAGTCTTTAAATCTTCCCTTATCCATATATATGAAAGGCAATTTATTCCTCGTTCTTCTAATTTCTTGATATGTTCTTTGATATCTGGATCATATATCCACATAGAGCTTATCTTGGTATGGGGCATACGAGATGTTCAGGGATGAGTGGAATCTGTGATGTGTGATGTGAGCCTTTTTCAGGGCTGCTCATCCACCTTTGGAGTCCATCTTTTACTCAACTCTCACCTGTTGTTCTATGAAGCTGTAGCATGTGCAGCAGTCACACTCCAGTAAAACTATCTCCGAAGATTAAACCAGGCTGAGAGTAATTGATGGGCCTCAAACTCATCAGTTAGTTAAGGGAATGTCTACGCCAAGCATGTGAAGATATTCTTTGGCAGATTGGGCAAATGAGAATAATTTGTACCAACAGCCATGAAGGGAGCTAAAGCAAGTGCTGTGCAGCCCTTAGAGTTGGTCAGACACTAAAGATGCCAAGGCCACTGCATTCCAGGTCATTGCCAGTTGTCCTGACTTTTGTTTTCTGCTATTGGATTTCAATGACTCTGGAAGAGTTAGTAAGGCTGACAACTTTGTGCAACTCTGCCTTACTTAAATCTAATTCATGTGAAAGTCAAGACATCACTTGAAGATGAACAAAATGTTGGCATATTTTATGAGATGTTATAGTAAATCTAATTTCTGCCAGAAGTCTATTCATGCAGTAGTTTCTGTCATATAGCCTTTCCATGAGTAGTTGAGTGGCTTTGGGTTTGTCAAACACTGCTCTACTGCAGAGGAGTAACTAGGTGGCACAATGGATAGAGTGTCCAGGTCTGGAGCGAAGAAGATTCATCTTCCTGAGTTCCAAGTTGGTCTCAGACACTTCCTACCTGTGTAACCCTGGAGAAGTCATTTAATCCTATTTGCCTCAGTTTCCTAATTTGTTAAATGAACTGAAGAAGGAAAGGGCAAACTACTTTAGTATCTTTGCCAACAAAACCACAAATGAGTCATGAAGAGTCAGACATGACTGGAATGACTGAATAACAACATAATCTTATTTTGTTTTTGCCTCTATATGTTATAGACCTAATCTATTCTATAAATTGATATCTCCATTTTCTAAGTGCTATCAAATTATTTTAATGATTACATAAATGTAGTACTGTTTGAGATATGGTACTAATGTAACATTCCCATGTGTGCTTGTTTTTTCTTCATAATCCTTGAGCTTCTTGACTCCATATGAATCCCATTATAATTTTGTCTAGTTTTAGACAATCTTTCAGTAGTTTGATTTGTACAAGATTGAATAATGTGGGTAGTATTGTTATTTTAGTTGTATTGGTTTGACCTAACAATGAGTAATTGATGTTTCTCTGACTATTGGGGTCTATGTTTATTTCTATGAAGTACTTTGTTGCTGCATTTGTATAGGTACAGAGTTCATCCTGGTAAGTGTGTTTCTGAGTATTTTATACTTTCTGTAGATATTTTGAATGGTATTTCTCTTACCAATCTCTTCCTACTAAGTTTTGCTGGCAATATACAAGAATGTTCATAATTTATGAGAATCCATTGTATGTTATAAAGGATTTCATAATTCATTATTATTTAATTGATTTTAGGTTGGTGGGTATGCTGTAAATAAATAATCATTTTGAATATAAAATGATAATTTTGGTTTCTGTTTACCAATGCTTTTTTGCCTAAATTTCTCTTTTTGACATTTAAATACAAAAACACTTCTGGCATTCTGTTAAATAGAAGTGATGATAATGGACAGCATCGATTTACATATGACTTATTGGAAAGGACTCGAAATTTTATCCATTACAAATAATATTGGCTCATGGATTTAAATAGCAATTATTTACTAAATTAAGAAAAGCTCTATTTACTTCCATACATTTAAAAGTTTTGCTTTTCATAGAAGTGAGTGCTGGATTTTGTCCAAAGTATTTCTGGTATATATTCATATTATCATATGGTTTTGTTCTGTATAAGATTAAGATGATTTATTATATTTTCAGCCTTTGTTATGTTCTACAAAACTTGCATTTCTGGGTATAAAATATGTCATAATGGGCTAGATGGACTTTGGAGACTGTAGCACCAGCAGCTGTGGTCTCTGCTGTACTTATCAATCTAGAAATATGAAAGAAAAAGTAAAAGGTCAATGGAAATCTCCTGGATCTGGAGAGGACAGAATGTGGTCAGACTCCTACCCCTATAGGAAAAAATGGCAGAAGTGGCTGCTTCAGAACTCCTGGCCTGCGGATCATACTGGGGCAAAGCAACCATTCAGAGGCTAAGCTTTCTTGCCTTAACCTGCCTGGATCTGGACTTGGGCGGTGGTCCTGAGGTGTGTGACCAGAGAGAGAGCCAAAGCTGGTGGGGGACGTAAAGATGGTGCCCTCCTAATAGCTCCAGCAGGTGTAAAAATCCCAGCAATTTGGGACAAATCTCTCCTCTCTGGAAGTCTGGAAGCAGACTTATACTGTGACAAACAGCTCAAATGTCAAGTAATTGACTTGCAACATAAGCAAACAAAGGAAGCAAAGCACGCATAGAAGTCCAACTTTAGATTCCTCTTTTGGGGACAAAAAGGATCAAGGCATGGAATGAGAGGAAGACAACACAATCAGAACTCCTTCACCAAAAGCTTCTAAGAAAAATATAAACTGGTTAAAGGCCACAGAGGAGTTAAAGAAGGATTTTGAAAATCAAATAAGAGAAGTGAAGGAAAAATTGGAAAAAGAAATGAGAATGATGCAAGAAAATCATGAAAAGAGAGTCAGCAACCTGACTGAAGAAAATAACACTTT
>JAQQSW010003178.1:0-14757 GCA_028646575.1 Pseudocheirus occidentalis | reverse complement strand
TAATTGGTCAGGTTATTTTTAGCTCTGTGAAACTTTGCTTCCAAGGAGGGGAAGCTCTGTTCCAAATCGCTGGGGTTTTCTCAACTGCCAGAGCTATTAGGAGTGTGTTGCAAGTTCCCCCAGCTTTGGCTTGCTGAAAGTGCACCCCAGGACCACCACCCAAGACCACAATCTGGATCCAGGCTGCTCAATGCAAGAGCACTTGGCCCTGATCAATCAGTTTAGCCCTGCTGCTGAGTCTGCAGGCCAGGGGATCTGAAGCAGCCTCGTGGGGGCCACTGGCAGATCCAGCAGTTCCCTTCCCCCACTGCTTCTTTGCCCCAGGGGCGGATTGTCCAAACTGCTTAATCACCCCCAAATTAATTTTCAAAGCTTCCCTTTCTCTAACCGTCTCTGACTGAAGCTCCCCTAAGGCAGGTGCTTTAGATTTTCTTTGAAGTAGACTCAAGCTTGGGGGGCTCCTCTCCTCGTGGCTGCCCTGGGGCATAGCCTTTCCGTCTGGGCCGGGTCTCTACTCTGCTGCAGTTCGAGCTGCCCCTGTCCCTTCCCGTTCCTCACGCCTTGGCAGATGTGGAGGTGCTGGAGGCTGTAGAATCTCTGAAGACTGGCTGCGGGGCTCCACTCAGCTCAGCTCAGCCCAGCTCCTTCCTACAGTCCCAGGCCTGGCCGCAGTCTCAGCTTCAGGCTGTTGCAGTCTCCGCTCTGGCGGCGGCACTGAGCCTCTGCTGCCAAGTTGCCTTCAGCGAGAAGTGTGTTCTCTGTATTTTTGTGAGTCTGAGAGTCCTAGACTTTCCTAGACTTTGTCTGGGCTCATATTTTATGGGTGTTTAGGGTGCCGGTGTGGGAGCTGCGGGATCTTGCTGCTTCTATGCCGCCATCTTGCCTCCACCCACTTTATATGTTTTCTTGATTGTTACGTTTGAATTTCAAATTTTCTATTCAGCTCTGGTAATTTTTATGAATTCTTGGAAGTCCTTTATTTCATTAAATTTCTACTTTTTCCCCTATAATATTCAAATTTTGCTGGGAAGGTTATTCTCAATTGTAATCCTAGTTCCTTTTCCTTCTGGTATATCATATCCTGAGCCTTCCAGTCCTTTTATATGGAAACCACTAAATATTGTGTGTTCCTGCCTGTGGCTAACAGTACACCATGCTAACAGTATCCAGATGATCTTTTTTTCTAATGGTATTTCTGATACAATGATCTCTCACATTTTACAACATAAGAAAAAAATTTTAAATAATGTACACAATATCAGATATTTAAAACATTCAACAAAACTTACCAGTCAGAAGTCTTAAGTTCAAAACCACATTTCCAAATTATCTTACAAAGAAAATCATTATTCTTATTACATTTGGCATTTTATACTAATCACATAATTTAGAAATATAATAATTGAATTCTACAATTCATAGATTTGACTTGCAGATAAGTGGTTTAGACACTCACCTACGAATCAGAAGGGGAAAATTGAAAGAACTGGAGCAGCAAGTGGTATTTAGAAGTCTGGAGCTAGGTCAGTTTCCTTTCTATTCAATTATTGGTTTAGCCCAAGTTTTGTCCTAAGAGAAAATTCAATTGTGTGAATGGTGAGAAAACTTTCTTGCATTTTTTGAACATGTGTCTTGGAAGCTGGATCACCTCTACCTACTGCGTAGAAACTCTGAACTAAGGACCTAGGTCAAACCTTTGTTTCCTCAGTTATTTCTTTTTTTCCATCTTTCACCTGCCACAGCATTCAAGATGCATTATAATATGTCCCCATTCTACCTCAATTCCTAAAGTTCCTGCTTCAGGTCATTTTCATCATTGTAAGGAGCATAGACTATATGTTTTTCTGTATCTGAGTCTTTATTTACATCTCTCCTGCATCCTAGAATCCTCCTCCTATCCATATATTAGCCCTCTTTGATGGCGATGGCATTTTAAAAAGTTCAAGAGGCATAATTTCTGGATAATTTAATCATTTTACTAATACTGCAAGCATTTTGGTAAAAGAATTGTCAGTTGACCATCTCTCTCTTAGACCAAAGGCAATCATGGCAGTTGGCTCAGGGTTTAAATGTCCTTTAGAAAGAGGAGTGCTCTTGAGAGTGGCAATCAACTCTGATTGGTTACAATTAGTGGGACAATGAAGTGAGGTACTAGACCTGAACTTTGATTAAATTATGCAATTTAACTTGGACCCAGCCTAGTAAAATATTTTCAAATAATTTATCCCTAAACAAAATTGAGTTGAACACCATTACTGACACACCTGGGGTGTGGGCTGGGGGATGGACTAGCTAGAGGAGAAAGTTAGCTCAGTCTTCAGAAACTGAGGTCTTAAAATGGGGAAGTCTGAATCTTCCCAAACCATTACTTTTTTTTTTTTTTTTGCTTTTTGGAGGGCAGTTGGGGTTAAGTGACTTGCCCAAGGTCACATGGCTAGTTTGTGTGTGTGTGTGTGTGTGTGTGTTAAGTGTCTGAGGCCAGATTTGAACTCAGGTACTCCTGACTCCAGGGCCGGTGCTCTATTCACTGCGCCACCTAGCTGCCCCTCCAAACCATTACTTATTAATAATTATTTCTCTCAATGACTTAGATTAAAATCTGATTCCTAATTGCTGTGGCCAGCACAGTCTAGGCCTAGCTACTAGTTGAGGAAAATAGAGAGAGTGAGAAAAGCTTACAGCTTAATTAAAGGAAAGAGACAGAGAGACGGGGATGTATTTCATAGTCTGTTTATTGCAGAGCTATTCCATACAGAGCCAAGGATGCAAGAAAATCATAGAGCTTATATTGCTTATTTCAGGGGTGATTACATCTTGGGTCTTGCCTTTCCCCCAACCTCAGCCCAAACCTAATCAGTCATCAAGATCTTTATCCTAAAACCACCTGGGGGGGTCATATTAGATGAGGAGTCCCAATCAGGACTTGCAAATTTACTATCAGTACATTCTTTAGATATTCACTAAGCCAATGAGAGCATCCATCCAACAAGATTATACTATCCTTGCATATCTGCCTAATGACCTTGTAGAATGGGGGAGCTAGTGTGCCAGGACCTCAGAAGGTCTTGCCCCCAACACCTAATGAAGAAACTGACAATTTCAGAGGAAACTTAGAAGACCTCTATAATAGAAAGTAAACATAACTAAGAGAAAAATTTATACAATAATTTGTACATTATAAAGAATCACAATTTTGAAATATTTTAGAACTATTAATGTAACATTAAAACAGTAGTTTAGAATGATGGGGTACAGGCTAGGGGAACAAAGAGAATGGGATTGGGGGGTGGGGAGTAGCTGAAGGATACCTAGAGATAAAGGAGGGCTAGGCTAGGTTAAGAGTAACAGAGATTCAGTCATGGTGACAATGGAACGTTTATGGTCTCAAGTGACACCAGACCAAGTGGGAAGATTCAAGGAGGTCAAGGGGGTTCCAAGAGACCTATGATGCGTGTACCCCATCATAGAGGAATGAAGCTTAAAAATGTGATCTACTTCCTCCTAGAGAGGTAATAAAAGTAAACTGAAGAATGAGACATTCATGGTTAGACATTGCCAATATGGGACTTTATTTCATCTGTTATGAAATTGCTTTCTTTTTCTTTTAATTTTTATTGTTCAAATAGGGGAATAGTGGGAAGAAAATATAATAAATGCTTTCAAAAATATTTTTAATGTAGGTGATAAAAATAAACTGTTTTCAGCCACTATTTTATTTCCTTTACTCTGAATCTAACACCTATGAATGTTGTTTGTATCATGCTACTTAACAGCATTACTATTTATAATTGATATGTACCTAAGTGCTACTTAATGCTAGCTCATGATTTTCTTACTATTCTATTATAGTTTCATGTATGTTAGTCTTATTTTCCTGATTAGACCATGATTTCCTTGGGAACATGAATGATATTTCAGGGATGACCCATAAACAAAATTATATTTTAGAATGAAGAAGGAAAGGATATTATTTGGTCAGAGAGTCTGAAGTAGCAAGAACCTCCTGAAGGTTATAGAATGTATGCTAGATATTGAAGGAGGAGGTAGAAATTTAAAAAGTAGAAATGGACTCCAAAGGAGTTTAGAATTTGGAAGCAGAGACAATAATTTTATTTAAAGAGGGAAAAAGGAATGAATGTGTGAAAAAGACTGTATTCATTTTGAGTGAAGTTTAATGCATGTAGAGAGTAGGTTAGACTGGAGAAAAGAGGCCTTAATAAAACCATTATATCAGTCTTCATGTATTTGAAGAGTCATCTTATTGATAAGGATTTATTTTGTTTGGCCATAGAAAGTCAAAGGAGTAACAAATGAAAGTAACACCAAGGAAAAAAAAGTTATTATCCCGGAATTCATGACAGAAAAGAAAAGCAAGGTAGAGTTTGTTGCATGCCCTCAATTCAAAGAGAAGAGATTTCAAAGAGTTCAGGGAAAAAAGAGAGGTAGGAAACCATGGTTTAAAATTCCATAGGAAAAGACAATGAAAGAAGGATGGGATGTAAGTAAAGAAAAAAACTGATGCTGCAAACACCCATTTCTCCTCTGAGGAAGAAAGGCGAATTGTCTAAAGGCATTTGATGTAGCTACAGATTCATCGACCAACTCAGATTTAAAAGACATATACAGAAGATGAAAGAAAGGGCAAGAAACAGATGGTGAATACAAAAGATTCTTATAAGAATAATGTCAAGAACTCTATAGCTCAGAACAGGTTTTGGCTTGCTCTGAATGTTAAGGACAGCAAAAGGTCTTTAAAACATTCGATGCTAGCAGAAGTAAGATCAAAAGTAAGATCAAATGATAGGGTGACTAGTTGGGATGACTGGAGTGATGATACAGTAGACTATGACTGAACTACTGATATTTTTCTTCTGCATTCTCTGCTACAGAGAATCATCCTGAGATTAGGAAGTATAATACATAAAATATTAACATGGATTTCAAATTCAAGAACAGTGAAGAATTAGTTTTTTAAAAATCCAGTTGCCTTTTATTAATTCAAGTTGAAAGATTTAGATAAATTGCACACCAATGTAATAATAATCACAGGTAACATTCATATAGTACTTTAATGCTTTAATATTTAATTCGATCCTATATTAGTCCTTCAGGTAGTTAGAGACACTGATCATTTCCCTGTGAATTTTCTTTTCTCTAGGCT
Source organism: Pseudocheirus occidentalis (assembly GCA_028646575.1). Taxonomy (NCBI): domain Eukaryota; kingdom Metazoa; phylum Chordata; class Mammalia; order Diprotodontia; family Pseudocheiridae; genus Pseudocheirus; species Pseudocheirus occidentalis. Next base: position 9,596 of record JAQQSW010003178.1, on the reverse strand, counting down.
ATATATCCAAGTTCATTCAACCCATCTTTATAAATTCTGGTCTTAAAACCCTTTTCCCTTTCTTGTAGCTCTTTTCTTAATAGTCTCAAGATTATCAATGTTTTTCTTAAACCAAGTGGCCAAAACTAAATGAAATATTCGAAATGTGGTCTGATCAGTGTAGAGTACAGGGAGGCTATCACCTCCTTTACTTATGGAAGCTATACTTCTTTAATGCAGACCAAAATCATATTAGATTTTCTGAGAGTCACATAGCAATGCTGACTTATGTATTGAATTTGCTGTGCAGTAGAACACCTCATTTTTCTTTAAAATATTGTATTTTAAAAGATGATTTTTTAATATAGCCATAGCTTAAAAATCCACAGTGATCACAAAATCAATGTGCTAAGACAAATTTTCTATAGATTCTATAGAATATAAATATCTATATGCTATATATTTTACATGAACTTCAACATTCCATTTGATGAAGTCTCATAATTGTTATAGGATATGGCTAGACCTTTAGATGTAACAAGAAAGGAAGTAGGTTAAGGGAGCAAACAGAATTCCAAGAAGAAACCTCATATTAAAGGCATGGATGGAACTTACAGTGAAAAACCCTGACTTAAAGAAGAGAAATGATCAAAAACCACTGGAATTTAGGGCAAGGTGAGGAACAATAGACATCTTAGTCCTTTTCTGGATATGATCCAACTTGTTTGTGATCTTCATAAAGTGAAATGATCCAATCTTAACATAGAATTAGACATGTATTCAGATGAAAAGAGAATGCAGCATGACTATAACCTCACTTGCTCTGAAAATCACTTTTTTCTTAAAATGTAGTTTATAGTAAGATAATATCCTTTTCTACTCTTCCTTTTAGTTCTTTCCTTTCTTAATGTTCTTCCATTATTCTTTTATCATCTCCTCCCTTTCTTAATCATTCTTTTCTCCTTCTTCCTCTTCCTCTTTCATTTCCTTCTCCTTCTTTTATTTATTCTTCTTCCATAATTACAATGTGGTCCTTTTGTCCACATGAGAAATCCTACCCTTATACGTGGGTGCTCTTTCCAAAGGAATATAATTTTGGTTGCTTATATTTTGTAAAACATCTTGGGATTTGGGGGCTAATATTCCTACTTATTCATTTCACCTTTTTTTTCAAAAAGCTGGGACAATTAGCTATTTGTCCTCCATAGTTCTGATTTATAATTTCTTGAAATATAGCTCTGGAGGGAAAACAATAGGCTTTGCAAAAGCCCATTATGCTTTAAATGGATCTCCTTGACTACACTTTTGAACACAAATCACTATGGCTTTCACTAAATGGCCAATAATAGGTCGAACCCAAGATTCTCTTGTTTTTTGTTTAGTTTTTGATGGCTCAGAGTGAATATAAACAGCAGTTGATTCTGTTCTGACTAGAAGCTCTGGGCACCTTCTCAGGGAAACTAGATATCTTTTGTCTCAATTATTACCTTGTTCATTGAATAGGTGTTGCCTCAGACAGACTGAAACCTGGGAAAGACCTTAGTTTAAAAAGGCCACTGCATCCTAGGCCTTCATCTTTACTCTTGATTTTTGACTTGCCATTGGACTTCCATGACTCTGGAGGAGAGAGTGAGGCTGATGCCTTCACATAGCTCTGCCTCATTTAAATCCAATTCATGCAAGGGTCAAAACATCACCCTCATGATTTCATTGGAGTATCTGGAGAATGAAAGAGGAACAACAAAAATAACATCTATATTCTAAAGAGATAAAAGAAAAAGGAAAAAGACCAATATGTAAATATTTGTAGCAGTTTTTTTGTGGTGGCCAAGAATGGGAAATTGAGGGGATGCTCAAAAATTGGAGAATGGCATAATAAGTTGTGGCATATGATTGTAATGGAATACTATTTTGCTATAAAAAATGACAGGATGATTTCAGGAAAACCTGGGAAGACTTATATGAAATGATACAAAATGAAGTAAGCAGAGCCAGAAGAACATTGTACAAATTAAAAGAGATATTATAATGATGATCAACTGTGAATGACTTAAATATACTGAATCCAATGATTCAAGATAATTCTGAATTACTTATAATGAAAATGCTATTCGCCACCATAGAAAGAACTAATGGAATCCAAATGCAGACTAAAGCTTTTATTTATGATTTTTTTCTTTTCTTTTCTTTTTTCCTTCTTTCTTTTTTTGGCAACATAGCTAACATAAAAATAGGTTGCTGTATCATTTCACAAGTATAATTGATAGAACATTTCTTGCCTCAAAATAGGTGGGGGGCAGGTAGGTGGCACAGTGAATAAAGCACAGGCCCTGGAGTCAGGGGTACCTGAGTTCAAATCCGGCCTCAGACAGTTAACACACACACACACACACACACAAACACACATACACACATACACACACAAAACTAGCCATGTGACCTTAGGCAAGTCACTTAACCCCAACAGCCCTCAAAAAAAAGCAAAAAAAAAAAGCAAAAAAATAGGTGTGGGTGAGGTTGTGGAGGTTTAGGGGTACTGGAACCTCAAAATAGTGACACACAGGTACTGCTTGAATGAATTCAACACAAGACTTCTTTAAATAAAAAACAAGGTTTCTTAAAGATCCACCACATTGGCCAGATTCTTAAGGAATCTCAGCATTGGTTAGAGTCTTAAGGAATCTGGGAACTTTCATGGAGGTGAAATGGACAGAAAGACTGTGGGAGGAATCTAGGAATGGTCAGGTAGTTTGAGATGATTAAAGGAGGGGTCTAGTGAAGGATTTTGATGGCAGGGAACATTAGGCTGGAGTGAATGGGGTTTAGATAGGATCAAGGATAGGAAGTAGACTGAGGCAATTAAGAGAGAACAGAGAAGGAAGGACTGGACTAGATTGGGGGTAACAGAATTGAGAAATTGGGAATTGACAATGAAAGGCTAGTTGAGAGAATTATAGCCACAGGCAAAGTCATATACTTCATCAAAATTCAAGAGGAGCTCAAGGGATTTTCCAGAGCCTGTCCCCCATCAGGGAGAAAGGGGGGAATAGAATTCAGAAGTCATTTTTTAAGTAAATGTTAATATTAAATAAGTAATATTTTTTTAAAAAAAGCAAAAGGCACAATGTTTAAAAATGTGAAAAATTAGTTGGGAAATACTTCTCTTTTCTATAACTTCTGAAAAAACTGAAAAGCAATTTAACAGAAATCAGGTATACACCAATGTTTTGTACTATATACCATGAGGAAATCAAAATGTATACCTGACCTAAATATTAAAACTCACAGCAGATTTTTTAAAAAGAGAATAGAAGCAGATATATTTTACAGATATCTGTAGGAGGCTTGAAGGAGAAGAGTGTAAAGCCAAGCACAAACATTTTTCCAGAGGATTGGTGCTTGTAAACAACTTCAAGGTTCTCATTATGTAGTACAGTGAACTCTCTATTTATTCCATAATAAATTAAGACAAAACACTGACAGAAACCAAGCATGTTATTAAGCATGTTATGACATAACAAGTTATCACTAAAATGGCCACATAGTTTTCACCAAAGTGGCCACACACTTTTAAATAAAAGATATAGTTCAGTAAGTCCTTAACTCAACCATGCTTTAGGAGAATGCCTCCTTAAGGGACACAAAGTACAAAGGTCAAAGTTCTCCACCTGTAAATCACAGTAAAGCATAATCTTCACAGTCAGCACTAAGTACCTAAGAAGAGGTCTTTTCATCTTGACTTGAGGCTGGCTCTCAGCTTCCATGGTTCCTCATCCATTGTCTCAGCTACTGCCCAAATCTATCCAACTGTCACCTGGATTCAAAGGCAGGCAGCTCACAGCTCCTTATCTAGTTTCTGTTCCATGTTGAAGCTCACAGTGCCTAGTCCACCTCAAGTCCTTCACAGTTCCTGTTTCTGGGAAGACAAAGCTTAATAGAGCCACAATAAATATCTGTGCACTTTGCTGGCTCCATCATCAATGTGGTTTTCTCTGGGAAGAGAACAACAGAAATAATTATAATTCCCCTCCTGAATCCATAAAGCCCATTTACTTTCTTGATGGTTACATTATACTGTTCCTTATAGTAAATTTGTGGTACACTACAGCTTCCAGATCTTTTTCAAATATCTATTGTGAATTAAGAAATCTAATATTCAAATATTTGGAATTTTATGTAAAGAAAACATTATCTGATTAATGCCCCAGGACATTTTTCTATAAGGAAAGATTAATATTATTTTGATATCTGTTTTGGCTGATTAAGAAGTGTGTGATACACACACACACACACACACACATATATACAAGTATATCAAGTATATATTATCATGTATATATTATTAAAAGTATATATAGACATATGCTATATACATATATATTGTGTGTATATCTTGGTTTAAATTCCATTCTGGTACTTGACTTCATAGGAAATTATGTACCTACTTAACCACATTTACCATCTCATGGTTGTAATAGATGTGACTTTGTATTTATCCCTATTATATACCTCCTTTTATTATAGTCAACCCCAGTGCTTTATCCTGTTGGGATCCCTTTGGATTCCGACTTATATCATTTACTGTTAGCTATTCTTCTTGACTTTAATGGAAAGGTGGATTATATCCTTTTCAAATGTTGCAACTTTTCTCCCCTCTACAAATTTAAAACATTTCAAATTCTAATTCTAATTTAAGTTTCCATAAAGCTAGCCTCATCTACAAATAACTGGTGATTCCATACACACGTATACACAGTCACTCACACAAACCAGTGACTTAGTATGTACTAGATGTGTGCTTATTCCACTAAAAATAATTCATGGCTTTATCCCAAACCAGTACCACTAATCACAGATTTGGAAAAAGCCTGCTGACTTGTTAGGCTCAGGGTGAGAAAGTGTTTCAATACTCATGTTTACAGTGGGGTTTTAAAATAAAAGGAATTGTTTCACTGAGCTAAGGAGTAAAGCCTAAGAACCATTTAGCTTCCACTAAAAGGAAAAGAAATCTGGAAAGTCACCCTTTTCTGAGTTGGGAAAGAAGGGACTTTGGAAGTTGCCCAATTTGCCACCCCATCTTGGGTTTCTCAGTTCTCCATTATTTAGGCACTGGGGTTGCAGCCACATTGTGTATGCTTAACAAATAAAAGCTTTCAGTGAACATCATTCAATTCCTGCCTCCTGCTAAGGGTTTTGGAAGTGTAATACATCACGGAATCAAAATGACTTTCACTAAAAATTCATGCTGTTTAAATCACACCAAATGTTATATTGAGCTGTAGCATACATAATTCATGTGTCATTAACGGTGCCTACTAGTTCTTAGCCTCATGGCATACCAATGAGGGGGGATGCAGGGCTATGTTGCTGCTACCTGACTTCACTTACACTTCTTTTTTCAAAGAACTTGACACTGAAGACTTGTGGCAATTCTATGAACAGCAACAATAGACTGGCCTGAGGACCCAGTCCCTCAGAAATGGCCTGGGAATGTGAAAGCCAGACACTCCCCAACATGGAAACTTTGTCTTCACTATTCTATCATGTGAAAATATGCTGATCTTAAAACAGAGCACTAGACAAAACAAAACAAAACAAAAAGGCAGAATCAATACATCTTTTGTTTTGTGAAACTCCATAAAAATGTGCATTTGGAATGATATTTGACAGGAGCCCCAGGGGTGTGATATGATGCAATCCATGAAGTCACTGTCTCAGCAAAATTCTTGTTTGTTTAGTTTCATCTCTGTTGCCTTATTTTTCATCATCAGAATACTCCCTGGGGTGTGTGTTCACAGTTACTGGGGCAGTCTGCTTTCCACAATAACTCATATGAGATTGATAGATATTGTGAGAATAGGGTAAGGAAAGGGTCTATTCAGGAATAAAAAATGCAACCCATGGCCTATTATGGAAGTTCTGTATTCACAGAGACCCAAAGTCAATCTTAGAAACTTAGTAATCAAATACTTTCTAAGGCTTGTGTTTCTATCCAGATACTCTTCTCTTTAGGAATACTTTGTTCATATTCATGATCTGGTGTCTTCAGTTCCCTTGCAAGTACCAAGGAAACAAGGTAGCAAACAGAAAAGTTTATTACACAAATCTAATCAACTGACAACCATTTACTAAGTACTTAGTATGTATGTCAGGCATCATACTATGTACTGATTTACAAATACAAAGAAAAAAGTCCTATTTATAAGGAACTTCCATTTTAATGGTCATGTCAAGTGAATATAAACAAAGATGTATGTGTGTGTGTATGTCTATAAATCATAAGTATAAAGTGATTACATATAAATAAATACAAATTAGCTAATATGAAATAGTATGGAAGAGAGGGCACCAGTAGATGGGGAATGAGAAGGCAGGCATCAAGAAAGTCTTCATCAATATAATGCTACTTGAGCTCTTTTTCTTTTACAGGAAATGAGGAACTGAGGGAGACAGTGAAGCAGTCTTTTCCAGGTGTGCAGTACAAGCACTACAAAGGTACTGAGACAGAAAAAAGAGTATTGTGAGTGAAAAGCAGAGAAAACAATTGAGAAGAGAACAACTGAGCTCTAACATAGATGGTGGGAGATGGAGTATTGCCCAGTGAGATAGGAAAAATGGGTTGTGACCAGATTGTAAATGATCTGTAAAAGCTAAACAGACAATATATATATTTAATTTTTAATTATTTATTTATTTATTTATTTTGCCTAGAGGCAAAAAGAAGCCATTCAAATTGATTGAGCAGAATAAACACATGATTAGTTCTATGCATATGGATTATTATTTTGGCAGCACTATGTAGAATAAATTAGAATAGTTAGTGAATTGAGAACTTAAATCAAGGGGGCCAAATAATAGGTTATTGAAATAATCTTGGCAAGAGATTCTGAAAGCATGAACTCAGTTGGTATCTGTGGAAGTAGAGAGATGGGGTCATTTATGAGAGATATGATAAAGGTAAAACAGCAAGACTTGGCCATTAACTAGAAAGATATTCTAGGTGAGGAAGTGATGATAATGCTAATGTTATGAAAATAAAAATTTGAAAGGATGGTAGTGCCTTTGAAAGAAATGGAGAAGTTTGGAAGAGGGTGAAATTTGGAGGAGAGGGTTAAAATGAATTCAGTTCAGTTTTGGACATGTTGAGTTTCAGATGGCTCTGGAATACCTGGATTGAAATGACTAATAGGTAGTGAGTGATGCATGAAACTCTGGGGAGATGCTGGTGTTCCATTTGTGGATCTGTGAGTCATCTGTTTAAAGATGATAGTTAATCTTATGGAAGCTGATGAGGTTATAGTGAAATCATTATAGAGGGAAAAGAGGGGAGGGTCCAGGATAGAACCTTTGGGAGCACCCACAGTTGGGAGGAGTGATATGAATAATAAGCAAGAAAAATATGTGATGGAAAAGAGGGATTAAGAAGATACGTAAAGAACCATGAGAGACTAGTCATTAAAAAGAAGAAAGAATATTATAATGGCAAGCAAAGAAATACTTAGCACCTTGTTTCAGCTACTTATGTATTTAGCATCTTGTTTGAGCCCCTTGTGATTTGAAGGGGAGAGGAACTTGCTTATGCAAGAGGAAGGGTGGGACAAGAAGGAGAGCCACCATGTAAAAGGAGGAAAACAATCTGGGACTGAGCAGAACTGAGAAGGAGAATACTTGTGGTGGCTGGCACTGTTTGTTCTCTCTGTGTTGATTTGTGTTTGTTACTTTGTCAGACAGAAATATTCTGTCTATTGTTTACATTACTTTTTCAGATCTTTCTGCTGATAGAGGACATTGCTGTTCTTACAGAAGCCCTGGGACCTTACTGCTAGTTTAGAAGCCCTGAAAGAGGATTTTCTTGTTGTCTGTTCACAGAAGTCCTGAAGTAGGGTTTTACTGATGTTTAAGAGGTCCTGGGACTATACTGATGACTTGTATGGATTCCTCAGACCTAGTTTGAGGTCTATGTTGATTTCACAGGCAGAAAGTGGATTAAGGATGGTGCCAGCAATGTGAATGAATGCTGTTGTGGCTCTGTTAAGATTTCTCTCCCTAAAAACTACAAAGGGCCTGAAGTGGACTGGTCAGTGTGAGCTTCAACATGAAAGAGGAACTGGACAAGGAGCTGGACCAGGAGCTGCCTACTCTACCAGGTGACGGTTGGGTGAATTTGGACAGGAGCTGGGCACATGGAAGAGGAACCATGGAGTTTGGAAGTGAGCCCCAAGTCAAGACCAAAGGGCCTTTCCTTGGGTACTTACTGTTGGCTGACCAGATCATTATTTACTGTGACACAGGGGTAGAAGAACTTTGTATTTTGTACTTTTTACCCCTAAAGGATGATTGGGTTAAAGTTTATTGGAAGCTCTTTTCCAATCAAGAAGAAAGAACACCTTTTGACTGAGGATATTAAGGCAATGTGACCCAGGAGTGGGGGTGTACTTTGTATTCCTAAAGGAGGATGGCTCCTTAAGGATAATTGAGTTAAAGACTTACTGAATGATATCTTTTGTTTAAAATTATGTGACCACTTTACTGATGAGTTGTTATATCATTGTGAATGATGTACTTTGATTTCTGTGAACGTTTTGCTTTAGTTTACTGCTGAATAAATAGAGAGTTCACTATACTATGTGAGAACCTTAGAGTTATTCCCAGTACCAGTACTCTGGAGAGCTGCCCATGCTTGACTTTGCAAATATCTAGGGAGATGGTTACCAATAGTGTCAAATGAGATGTATTGTCTGAGAAAAAAAAATCAGATTCGGTAAAAAGCAATCCTTGATAACCATGGAGAGATCAGATTCAGCTGAATGAGATTAGAAGCCAGATTGCAATGTTTACTTGAGAAATGGAAAGAGATGGAATATCTAATATACTAATCCATAAATGGCCAATAATATTTAACTTTCTAGTAAACTCACCTATTCCAGTCGCCTCTGAAGTTTTTCATAGCTGTTAATGTCACCATGACAACATTCAGCGTCTCATTATTTTTTAAATTAAATTTAATGTTTATTTTTAGTTTTCATTGTTCATTTCCACAGGATTTTAAGTTACAAATTTGTTACCAGTCTTTCTCCTACCCACAAGCCATTAAAAGTGATTTCACTGTATACCCCTACCCCAGTCTGTTCTGTTCTATATCCTCCCCCATCCTGCCTCTGACTTTCCAGTAGGGCAAGATGGACCTCCATACCCCAATGCCTGTGTATCTTATTTCCCAGTTGCATGTAAATATTACATGTAAGTTATTATGTCATTGTGAATGCTGTACTTTGATTTCTATAAATGTGTGTGTATATATATATATATATAATTGTCTCTCCTCGATCTATTTTACAGGTCAGTAGTTTTTTCAGTGAGATATTTCACATTGCCTTCTTCTATTTTTTCAATTTTTTTGGATCTGTTTAATAGAATCCTGATTTCTCATAAAGTCATTAGCTTCCATTTGCTCCAATCTAATTCTGAAGGAATTATTCTCTTCAGTGAGCTTTTTAAATTCATTTTTCATCTGGCAAATTCAGCTTCTTAAGGCATTCTTCTCATTGGCATTTTGGGCCTCTTTTGCCATTTGAGTTAGTCTATTTTTAAGGTGATATTTTCTTTTTTTTTTTTTT
>JAQQSW010003177.1:0-14757 GCA_028646575.1 Pseudocheirus occidentalis | reverse complement strand
TCCTCCTGCTCCATGCTTTGGTCTTTTTTATCCATAAAAAAGGATTCTAGAGTTTTACTGCTGTTCCTATCTTGCTTCCTTTTTCTCATGTTGGCCAGTCTATTTATTGCTTGGTTATCTATCTCTGTGGAACTCTGCTTCCTGGAGGGTGAAAGCTCTGTCCCAAATCACTGGGGCCCTCACAGCTGCCGGAGCTATTAGTGGGATGCTGCAGCCCCCCACCCCAGCCTTGGCTCACTGAAAGTGCACCCCAGGACCACCACTCAAGACCACAATCCAGATCCAGGCTGCTCAATGCAAGAGCCTTTGGCCCCGATGGATCGTGTCATCCCCCCTGCTATCTGCAGGCCGAGGGCTCCAAAGCAACCCAGTGGCAGCCACTGCTGCTCCGTTCCTACTGGTACAGCTGCTTCCCACTGCTTCCTTGCCCTGGTAGCAGTTTGGCCAGACCCGTTCTTCTCCTCCCCAGTTAGCAAAATCCACTGACCTTTCTCTTAGCCTTTTTGTCTTCTGGACTGATAAATGTGGTAACTGTGCCTCCAGTGCAGCTCATCTACTCTCCTATAGACGCGGTTCCCCACCCGATGCCCCAGGGCTTGAGCTGGCACGGTTTTGGCCACGGCTCCCAGACTGCTGAGAAGAGCCCCACCTGTTGTGCTGCCTATAGCAACAGATGTGCTTTCTGTCTTTTGGAGAGTTTTGGAGCTTAAAAATCTGTTTAGAGTCCCATTTTATGAGTTTTTTAACATGCTTGTGTGGGAGCCGTGGTGCTTTGCTGCTTCTACACCGCCATCTTCTGTCCTTCATTTTCAAAGAGGAACATGGTGTCAGGGAAATGATGACATGACTTGCAGTTGACTGTGATTCAAGTAAGAGAGGTCTGTGTATGTTGAACAGCCTCATTTTCTCCTCCAGAGTCATCTAGAACCAATGACCAGATATTCATCAGGATGACAGGAGATGACTCAGGATGGGAGTCCCTGACCCTTTTAGGCTAAGTCTTTATCAGGTACTCACTTAGAGTGAAGTAATTCCCATTCAGTGAATAGGTCTCTGTAAGAAGGGACGGTCTCTTTAATTAGAAATAAGAAAAAAAAATTAAGCAGGGAGGGGAAGAAACTCAGGATGGCTGAATAAATAGTTAAATAGTTACCATTGACATTCACTCTAAGCCAGGAGGGTCCAAAATACAACCATTTAGTAGGCAGGCTCCTATTATGGTCTAATCCATGAGCTTCTGAGTGAACTGGGTTAAAGATTTTGTGAGTATGAGAGACTACTGTTTGAGTATGAGATGGCCTTTTTCCGACTCTAAAATTCTCTCATTCTTTAAGTTCCTACCATGTCTAAATTATTAAGGATATATTTAAGGAGATCTGTACATCAATACCTACATAAAGATATATGTAATATGCCTAAAAATATGTAAACACATTTATTTGTATTTATAAGGTATATATGTATATGTGTTCATGTGTATGTTTCCTTTAAAGACTGTTTCGCCCCTCAATGACTTTGCAATATAATGGAGCTGGTCTGAGGACATAACATATTACTTCTATAATGCTTTAAGGATTTGTAAATTAATAGATATCAGGTTATTATAGGGTTCAGTTAAGCGACATGGATTTTGTTGTTGGTTATTTGTTTCTGTTTTGTTCAGCGTTTCATCACTGCTTTTGGGGATTTCTTGGTAAGAGGAGGCATTTGACATTTCCTTCCTCATCTCGTTTTTCAAATGAGGAATTGAAGCAAACAGGTTTAAGTGGCTTACCCAGGGTCATATAGCTAGTAAGTTTCTGGAGCTAGATCTAACCTCATAAAGTTGACTCTTCCTGATTCCAGGCCTGGCATCTGTCCACTGTGGCATTCAACTTCCATCAGCACAGAAGACTGTCTACCAAAATTTGTCACACTAAATAGCTAAGTTGGTGATAAACTTTATTTACTGCTGACATTATACTTGAATAACTTCTTGTCAGGATGTTTTTGCACCCTGTACCATTCTTTTCTCATAAACTTCTAAAACCAAGGGTCACTTACATAATAAAATTGACTACCAAAATAGGACTTCAGTAAAAGACCGTCTATATCAGTGGTTCTCAACCTTCCTAATGCCGCAACCCTTTAATACTTGTATGTTTGTATATCTAGATGTGGGCAGACCAACCTGAAGACAGAAAGAAGAGTGGTGTATCGGTTCCTAAGACCATAGGAAACATGTTTTTCCACGGTCTTTGGCTACCCCTGTGAAAGGGTCATTCGACCCCCAAAGGGGTTGTGAACTACAGGTTCACACTTGATTGATAAACATGATAAAATATGGTCAGTATAAAGTATCCAACGAAGTACTATAGAAGAATGAGGCAAGAAAGAACATTTTTGGAGACAGAGAAATATGGTCTAACAGCAGTAAATTAAAAAAAAATCTGTTTCATAATATAAATTATTTTCTATAAATTCCATTGTGGGGAGTTTCTCAGTCCTTCCTGTAATTCTCAGTATAATCTGATAATATATAAACTATATGGAGGGTGCCTTCAAATGAGATTTCAGCAACTCAAGTAAGGGATATGAATATTTGCTTTTTTTTTAATTCCCAGAACTTATCATGAAATATTGAGTGACTGAGTTGAAGCTCCACCACAGCATCTAAAACTCGGCTGATCATCTTAAATCACACAGACCCTGGAAACATTATATGGGTCATTTTGTGCCTGGGATAAGCTCTTCTTGAAATATTTCTTTAATATAGTGGAAAAATGCAAGCCTTCCATCAACTCAAATTCCATTTTATCCATCCCCTTTGACGTTTAAAGGAAAGCTGAAATAATTATTATAGCAATTACAGTAAATTACTGAATATTTACTAAGAATACATAAAATTGAATTATTTAGCTCATTTTAAAATCATTAATCCTGCTTTCCCACATTTAGATGAAAAAAATGAACTCCTGCAAGTCCTTTATGTATCTTATGATGAGCTCCCAACCAAGTACAGGTATATCTATATATCAGATGATATTATTTTTTTTATCTAAATCTTGAAACACAGAGAGGAGCCACAAGTGAGATACTGGTCAAACATTAAAGGAGATGAGATTATAAGCAGGGAAGTAATGAGGTTGCCCTTTAACTGGTTAGCCCCACAAGAGTCCCACAGTGACTGTAAATGTTTCTCCCAAGTTCCCCCCAAAGTGATACCACATAGTTTTCCTAATACTACAAAACACCAGAATGAAGAACCATATAAGGATTCTTTTTGTTATCATTTCACTCTGGGCACTGGAATGCTCATTTAACTTGAAATCAGAGCACTTGGATTAAAATCTAAGCTTTATTGTCTATTTTGAGGCAGTTAGGTAGCTCAATGGATAGAGCTTTAGGCCTGAAATCAGGAGGACCTGAGTTCAAATCCAACTACTTACTAGTTGTGTGACCCTAGGCAAGTCACTTAATTTCTGTTTGCCTTAATCCACTGGAGAGGCAAATGGCAAACAACTCCTGGAGACTCTTTGGCAAGAAAATCCTTCATGGACAGTGCTGGTTTGCTATATATAGTTCATGGGGTCGCAAAAAACTGGCTACAAATGAGTAACAACTAAGTAAGCATTACCTCTGAAACCCTAAGCTGGTCACCAAACTTCTCTGGGGTCCAGTTTCCTCACATAAAATGAAAGGTAGAGTGAAGAGAAGTTATTGTTAAATAAATTGCTCAGATTGCATGGGATTTGAGGTCATTTCTTGTTTTAGATCTATGATTCTCTCTGTGATTCCTTCTAGCTCTAAAGTTACAATCCTATAAACCTAACTCATACTTCAGCTCCTCTGGTTATTAGTATTACTAACAATCCATTTGGTGTTCAGAAAAGAGAGAATTCCACATATGTAGATGGATACCTTGCTCTAGTCAATTCCTTTCCATCTGACATAAATAAAATCAGTATTTTCCTTCATTTTTTTAAAGCACCTCCAAAGAAAGTCTCTGTGCCTAAGCTTAACTTACTTATCAAAACCATGAAAATAAGGTGTGACAGGACTTGTGAGGCAAGTGATCACATTCAAGTGACATTTCTTTTGTCCACTCTTGTCTACAGAGGCAATTAGGTTCCACAGTGGACAGAGCACTGAAACTAGAGTGAGGAAAACTTGTTTAAATGCAGCCTCAGAGACTTAGTAGCTGTATGATCTTGTACAAATCATTTTATCTCTACCTACTTCAGTTTCTCCATCTGAAAGACTGTAAAATGGTGATCATAACAGCACCTACTTACTAGTGATGTTGTGAGGATCTATTGATATATTATTTGTAAAGTTCTTTTGTAACTTTAAAGTGATAAGTAAATGCTAATTATTATCATTATTGTTATTATTACTCTGGAGCTTGGCAGAAATGTGTCTATATTCAAGGTTGACTTGAATTTAAGTGGACTGTGATTTAAGGGGCACTAGGGATGGGCCCTCTGCCAAAGGGGATAAAAAATATCTTCCATAAGACTTAATATAATGTCTAACTATATCAATTGCTCTACTGAGGGGAGGGATTGAAGGTCCTTATTAAAAGGCCCTAAAACCAGAAAATGAAAAATGAATCATATTAGCTTCTGTACTAACAGTCTAGTCATGTTATTCAAGGTACTACACTGGTTACCCTGGATTCTAGAAAACAGTACTATGAGTGCTTGGTAGGTCTAACCAAGCTAAGGAACCTTTGAGTATAGGGCCAGTGAAATACTGTAATTCTCTTCGAAGATCAACCAAGCAAATTCTAGAGAAGCTCATCACCAGAGCAGTGGACACAAAAGACTTTTCCTTTGTTTTGTTTCTTTGTAACTACTACAATATACAAAGACTTTCCACTAATGTATAGAAGGATTATGGCCTGAACTGAAAGAAGAACTCACAAAAATTAAATCATAGAGCTGTGAAATATTAAAGTCCAAGCATCCAATTAGCTAATAACAAGGCTTTGGGAGGGTTGTGTTTAGGAGAAGCAAGTTCAATGGAGGGAAGAGGATTGGAAAAGTCTGAAATAAGAAGTGAAGCCTAAGGAGACAGGTCTTTCTAAGGCGACCATAGTGGTAGAAACTGTAGGAAGTTGGGTGAATTGAGTATAATTTAATTCAACAACCATTTATTGAGCACTACTACGGATTATAGTGAAAGGTCCCAATTCTACCATTTCTAGAGACATAGCCTCCTTCCCTCTTGATCAGAGTTTATTAGCAAATGGAAATGGCTGATATAGCCCTAGAAGGTGTCAGCTAGGTCAGCTTTTCTTGTAAACTCAAGGCCAAAACACATAAAACCAGTGATTTCAGCCAATGAAGGACATAGTGCATTCTACATTTTTTACAGGTGTAAAATTTTCAAAATTCATTAACAATTATTTTTTCCACACCTTTGTATGAAAACAAAAGAGGGAAAAATAACAATGCTTCAATCAAACTGTGATCTTGTCAGAATATTATCCATTTTCTCAATATAGATCATAATTCTAGCAAAGCCTATATAAGGACAGCAAATGAATGATACAAGTAAGTATTCAGCAAAGGTGTCTGGAAGAGAGAGATTTTACTATAAGCTTGGGGTACCCAGGGAAGGCTACATAGAAAAGGTGTGTCAAGTAGTCTTTGAAATATGAGTAGGTTTCAGATAGGTAGAAATTAATTATACAGAGGACATTTCAAAAAAGGAATGAAGTGAAATCACTGAGGCAGGAATGGGCAATGTATAGTTTAAAGAAAATGGGAGATATTACAATCATAAGCGAATCAGAATATTTATAAAAAATGTAAACTTTATTTCCAGGTATTGGTGGAAATGAAATAAATTTGTGATGATTAGAGTTGGATTTGTGACTGGACATGGTTCACTGCCTTTGTCCCTTTCTCTTCTTGGTTGCCAATAAAGTAAAACATGAAGGGGGTGCTTCTCTGTGTGTTCTGTTATGCTTTCCTTTATATGAAAATCTACAATTTTCCACTGATATTTGAGGCAAATATGTGGAAATTTTATGCATGTAAATTTTATGCATGTGAATTTGGTAGACTCAGCCTGAAATCTTTTATAGGAATGTGCTTATATTTCTTTCAGTGTTTAATTTTTATTTGAGTATGGGCAATTTTAGAAGGGACTCAGTATTTGTTTGCTTAGATTGGCAGAACAAATATACCAATCAGTTCTGAATGTGGACTGAAAATGTTATTCAGCTAGTATGGGGAATTTTTCCATGATATTTCTCCTAATAAGAAGCAGTCAATTGGTCTCAAATAAATGTCTACCCAAAAACTTAACTAATTCAGAAAATATAGTAAACACAAAAGTTCATGGATATTAGAGTCATTGACTCTTGAAAAGGGTGAATGACTTTCTATGAGGCATTGAGTAATAGATACACCTAAGCATATTGTTTATAGTATAGCACTTCTTTTCTTCTCTCTCTGTACCATTTCACTTGGTGATCTACTCAATTTCCCTCTCTATAATTATCAAATCTATTTATCCAGCTCTAAGTACTCTACATATCTTCAGTCTTGCATCTTCAAATGACTTTTAGAATCTCAAACTGGATGTCCTATAAATATCCTAAATTCAATATATCTATATCTTAATCTATTATCTTTCCTCATTCCTCACACTATCTGCACCTTCCAAACTTTCCTATTACTTTCCAAGGCAAAACCATTCTCCCAGTTCCCTAGGCTCGCAACCTACATGTCATGTTAGACTCCTGATTTTCTCTCATCTCCCATCTTCCATCTGTTACCAAGGTCTGTCAATTTTATTTTTATAACAACTCTTATCTAGGTCCCCTTCTCTTCTCTGATACTTCCACCAATCTGATACAGGCACTTATCACCTCAATCCTGGATTATTGGATTAGCTTGCTCTTTGTTCTGCCTGTCACAAGTCTCTCATCTCTCCAATTCCTCCTCTACTCAGCTGCCAAAGTGATCTTGCCAAAGCTCAGGTCTGAAAATTTTAACCTCTTAATTAATAAAATCCTGTGGTTCTCTCCAACCTCCAGAAAAACATATAAAATGCTCTACCAGGAATTCATGTCCCTTCATAACCTTTTAAGTCTTCTGATACTTTACACCCCACACACAAAGTACATTGCAATCCAGTGACACAACTGTTTTCTTTTCCTTATATAAGACACTCTCTAAACCACAGATATATTTCAATGACTCCCACATACCTATAATTCTCTCCCTCTTAGCATTTGCCCACTGGTGAACCTGGTTTCCTATAAGCTCCAAATAAAAACCTCACCTTCTACAACCTTTTTCTTTCCCAATTCCTCTTATTTCCATCTTTATTTCATATGTACATAGCTTGTTCTGTCTGTTGATTATTTCCTGTTTATGATGCATATAGCTTATTTGTACATGATTGTTTCCATGTTGTATCCCTCCTTAGATTGCGAGTTCCTCAGTCGTTTTTGTTTCTGTTTTTTTTTTATCCCCAGAATTTAGCACATTGCCTGGGACATAATAGGGCTTAATAAATGGCTATTGAATGATTTGAATAAATATAATACCCTTTTACTGGGCTATTAAAAATGATAAAAATGATGAATGCAGATAAGAGTGGAAAATTATATTAGTAGGTGTAAAACTACTTAAGAAAACTACAAAAACAATATACCCAATGCTTTAAGCAACGTAAATTGTAGAGTATAGCAATATAAACCTAAAGAAAAGCAACAACAAAATGAAGCTAAAAGAATCATTCATCAATCTCTCCTACTTTGAGGTTCAAACTATCCAAATGTACTACCCAGTCTACATCCTGGTGTCCATTATGTGTTAATGCTCAGGAAATTTTCTTTCTTATTTTTCATATTGTTTTGTGCCTTCATACTAGGGAAAGTCAAAATAAAACTTGGTGTTTCATTAAAAATCTAGCTTCCCATTTTCTCTATCTACTCAGTTCCCATAACCTACTATTTCATTCTGTCTCACTATCCAGAAAGATCATCTTGTCCTCTTGCCAATCACATTTTTCCTAACTCTAAGTCAAAATTATTTGCTTTCTTGGTTTCTATTCTTGTGTTGCTGCAAAGAGCTAGTGAAAAAAAATATGGTGCCCTTTAAGCCCACTACAGATTTGTATTATCTAATCTTCACTAGGTACTAATTGCAGTAAGGCAAGACTTTTACTCCTTTGTTTCTCTATCCTTCATTACAGTGGTTGTTCTAAACTTTCTCATCTTTCATTCAAGCATCAAACACCTGTCCTCCATTTCTCCAGTCTGTGGACTTTACCTCAAACTTTACTGAAAAACAAAAGAGGCCAATCCTTGTTCTCTCTTTATCCTTCTCTCCTATAATCCTGAAGTCACCTCGAAATCATACCTGTTTCCTCCTTTACTCCAGTTTCTGATAAAGACATCATCCTTATCCTTGCCAAGGCCAACCATTCAGCATGCACCTTTTATCCCATTACCTCCCATCTTTTCCAGATGATTGCCCACTATCATCCCTACTCACTCTCTAATCATTAATATCTTCCATATCATCTCTTCCTTGTTGCCTACAAATATTCTCAGTTCTCCATCAATCTTACAACCCCTTTTTTCATTCTCCCATGCTTGCTAGGTATTTAAAATCTCTCCTTCCTACCTCAGCATTTTATTCAACATTTTCCCATGTCCTCCTCTTTCTTTCTTCTAAGCCCTCTGAAATATGACTTCTGACTTCATCATTCAGCAGAAATTATATTTTCTAAAATTACCAGTGATCTCTTCATTGCCAAATCTTTTGGTCTTTTCTCAATCTTTATTCTTCTCAACCTCTCTGTACTATTTGGCACTGTTGATCACTTTGTCCTTTGACATAGACAGATAAAATATTTATTAAGCATTTACCTTGTGTTATGTACTGATATAAACATTGGAGACATGAATGCAAGCAAAAAAGAAAAACCATCTTTGATTTCAAGGCACTTAGATACAAACAACAGAAGAAAATTCTTAAAAGGGTCAAAATAAAGGAGTTCAGACAGTCATAGACTGACTCAGGTTTGGATTTATCATGACTTCTATGGATGCTTCCTCAAGTAGAATTTCAGATATGAAATTACCAGTCTGACAAAAATATCATACAGATGGAAGCATTGCCTGTTTAAGAAGGTTGCAGAGGCAGAAGACACGGACATCAAGAAGTTATGGGATTAATCAGGTTTGGAGATACCCTCTCTTCTCTGGATTTTGTAAAGTTGCTTTTTTTTTTGGTTTCTCCTACTTTGCCTAAATCTTCTCAGATCTTTCATTGGGCCATCCATATCATGGCCACTAACTGTTGATTTCCCCAAGGCTCCATCCTGGGGCTTTTTGTTTTATTCCTCTATGAACTGTCCCACTTATTGATGTGATCATCTCCCAAAAATTAAGTTATAATCTCAATGGAGGTGAATATAAACTCAATATAGGTCTATGTATAGTTATAATCTTTCCTGAGATCTAGGCCTGCATCAGCTCCCTACTGGACATTTCAAATTTAATGTCCCATAGATATCTCAAACACAACATATTTGAAACAATTCAAAATTCCTTCTTCCAAGTTTCATATTATTGTTGACGGCATCCCCTTCCTCCCAAACGCTCTTATTGAGAACCGTAATAACAGCCTTGACTCCTTATTCTTAGCTGCCACACATAAATAATAAGACACATTCTCTATACCTTTTAGTTCATTCTTTGATGGCTAAAGTGTGGTTAGCTCAGGAATACTGCTTATTAATTTCTCCCATTTGCTACTAATATCTTCAAGGAGAATGTTCTGCTCTTATTTTAAGTAATCCCTGTCTTTCTCTATCACACAATCTAGCAGGGAGCAGTTACTTTTCCCCAGGTTTCCCATCATTTCTGCCCCAGCAACCAGTTAGTGAAAATCAGATTAAAATTAGAATTTCTCCTTCTTTTGAAAGATGATGTTTGCACTAAGATTATAGCAGAGAGTGTTCCAGCAGATCTCTGAATAATTGAAGTCCTCAAGGACTACATCATACATTAAAGCCAGACTTGTGATCTATTTCCCAAATATTGATGCTATTTTCACTTTCTATGCAGATGGTCTGTAACCTTAAGGATTAGGAAACTAGTTGCTAAATAGGCATATAAGTAAGTAGCTGTAGTGTTCATTTAGTCTACTTATATTGGGTATTAATAAGGTCTAAGGATTTTTTCTCTCCTTTTGTTTTGCCCCCTTCCTTCATATACTTTGTGAATTAATTTTATAATGGTCTCAAAAGTGGTTCACCTCCTACATGGAACTTTTAAATCTAGACTTGATCTAATTGAATTGCTTTTCAAATGCTCCCTTTAGTAACATTTCTCCCTCCTCCATAAGTACATTTGTGATTATTACTATGAATGTAAGGATAGTGGCTCTATTATCCTTGATGATAAAAAAAAACATTTGTCTTAAATTTTTTTTTCCAATTTAATTCTTTTTGGGGTCCTTCCGTAAGATATGTAGGTAGTGAATAGAACATTGGACCTGAAGTTACAAAGGCATGAATTCAAATCTAAACTCATACACTTAACAGCTATGTGAACCTGGTAACTCATTTATTCTTTGATTACCTCAGTTTCCTTAACTGTGAATAGGATAACAATAGCACCAATCTTGCATGGTTGTTATAAGAACCAAATGAGGTAACATTTATAACGCGTTTAATACAGCCACTGTCACAGAGAAGGAATTTAATAAATACTAGTTTGCTTCCCTCCTCCCTCCCTCACCTGCCATCCTTAGGGTGGTTTTAGTTAATTATGCCCCTCACTAATCTATATTTAAACTGACTTTACCCTTAACTATGTATCTGTGTTTTACAAAACAATGCAGTTCAAAAATTCCCATTATTCTTCTTTTCCTAGATAAACTCATACAAATGGGTTTATACTCTAAACCAATGTTGCCTTCAACTGCTATGTCTTTGTGTTTAACAAGTAAAATAAATGTTTACTGACAAAGATTTTGTTATAGTTTTTTATTCATCTAATCATGAAAATTGATTTAGTGATATAATGATGTCAATGTCCTTTCTACTATTCATTACCTATTTGTCATTATGAATAACCTTTTTTCAGTGGATGAGGATTGAATTGTATCAACTGTATGATAATTTGTTTCATTAGTATTTCTTATTTATTTTTGCCAGTTTTGTTCATTACTCTATCATGTTGCTATTTTGTCTGTCAATTAGTTTTGTTGATGTTTATATTAAATTTAAAAATAATTACTTTTAAAAGAAAAATATAATTTTACTCATGGTCTAATAAAAAATGAGGCAGGCTGAAGTTAAATGGAAAAAACATCCAAGCACATTTTCCTGCTTAATTTTTTTAACCAAAAACTAGCAACAAATTAGTCTTAATTAACACCTTCCACCTTGAAATAATTTATTAGCCACAAAAATAAAACACATTATTTAATAAATGGATCCATTTCTGAAGAATAAATCACTCTAAGTGAACAAATTTTAGAAATCCCTTTTGTCTATGTGGATCTGTTTGCTTGACATCTCTGTGGCATAATTATGTATCTGCAACAGCAATGTCTCTCTAAACACCTGAAAATTGAGAAATCTAATATTTCAGCTAGGTGGCATGGTAGGTAGAGTGCTTAACCTTAAGTCAGGAAGATTCATCATCCTGAGTTCAAATCTGGCCTCAGATACATAATAGCTGTGTGACCCTGGGCAATTCACTTAACCTTGTTTGCCTCAATTTCCTCAATTCTAAAATAAGCTGGAGAAGGAAATGACAAACCACTCTGATATCTTTGCCAAGAAACCTCAAATGGATTCATAAAGAGTTGGATATGACTGAAATGATGGAATAACAACAATATCTAAATAGAAGAATTCAGGATGAGTCTTGTTTTTGTCAGAGAATTCTTACCACAAATCTCTGCCCCCAAATCCCCCATCCCTACTCCTATCGTAATCTATATAGTTGAGGATTAATTGTGCTGTCATGATTTCACTCCTCTACTCCAAAAATACAGTGGGTCCTGATTACTTTACCAAGTTGTAAAGCCAAGCATGAGCAGTTTTCCACAGGATGGCTGCTGTGAACAGCTTTCAAGGTACTGATTACATAGTGTAGCAAACACTCTATTTATTCAATAAGAAAACAGAACAAAACATTCACAGAAAATCAAGGTACAACATTCACAATGTTATAAGTTATTACAGAAAAGTAAAATAAACCATTCACAACAATGTATCACTAAAATGCCCACATTGTTTTCACCACATTGATCACATAGTTTTGAGCAAAGTACAGTCATTTAGTCAATCAATCACTTAGTAACTCAAAATACAAAAGTCAAAGTACTCCTCGCCTGGGTAATACATTCCTTTAATCAATCACAGAGTCCTTAATTCAATCACAAAGTACAATAAAAAAATAAATTACAATTCCATCAGTCACTACTCAACAGAAAATAACACAAAATAACAGCAGACAGGGCTTCCAGCTGTCTGACCCTTACATCCATACCCAGGTAGTTACCAGAGAGGGAAGCATCAACATCTAGGTTTTCAAAGCCAAGGAGGCTCTACAGCTGCCCAGAGTCTCATCTGGCCAAATCACAGAACTCTTCCCAAAATGAATCCCAAAGCAAAACCTCACATTAGGGTCAGTCACTACTCAGTATTCACAGAGAGGTCTTTTCATCTTGACTCAAGGCAGACTTTCACCTTTCTTGGTCACATCTCCCACCTGAATCCAACAAACTGTTACCTGGGTTCAAATGCAGACAGTTCTGAGCTCCTTGTCCAGCTCTCTGTGCAGTTTCTGCTCCACACTGAAGTTCACAGTGTCTAGTCCACCTTAAATCCCTCACAGTCTCTATTCCTGGGAAGCCAAGGATTAACAAAGCCACAAACAGGCAAAGTACTGACTCCACAGCTATGCCTTCTCTGGCAGCTCTGGATGGCCCTCAGAAGTCTTCAGCAGATTCACTGGCCTTCAAAAGTCCACAGTAGCCCTAGCTGACCCTCAGAAGAAGCTCTGACACCACTTGTTTCCAGGAAATTCTAATTTTCCCAGTGGGAGCTTTTCCTTATATACAGTATTGCTCCTCCAATGTTCAGCCCCTTCCTGTTAGTCAGCAATAGGGGTTCATACCTTCTGTTTCCTTAACAAAGGATTAATTTGAAACTAGGTGCTAAGTAACTGTCAGCTTTCCAATACAAAAGTATCTTCAAATTTCATTACCATTACACAAATCAACATGCTTTTTGCAGGTTCAAAATGTTGTCTATATTCTGCTGATAAAGCTATTTGCTGTTTCATTCATGATACTGGATTTGGCAGAGACGCCTCACACCAGCAAAGCTCATTTCCTTAATATCCCATGAAAATGATATTCAATTAAATTTATTTCAAAACACCTTGAATAGATTCCTATTATGAGTGTGGTATTGTGTTCATCCCTAGATAGAAAGTGTGTCCCTATATAGAAAGATAGATCTTAAGCAGATCAGAATCCTAAAAGTCACACAGGACACTAAAAAACCTCTTATTCTAGTTCTTCAAAATCTCATTCTTGAGCATCCCTAGGCCACTTGGCCTGATTTTTCCTGTATCCTAATGTATTGAATCTCATTTATCTTTCCTCTGAACCCTTTGAAATCTTCATTCTCCAAATCTAGGGTGCATGTAAGACTATTCCTGCAATCCTTGACTTTTGCTATCACACACTTTAGGAGAGAGCAGTAACTTTCCCCCAGATTTCCCATGCTTTCTGCTTCAGCAACCAGTTAGTGAGAATCAGATTCAGATTAGAATTTCTGATTGTTGGTTCCTCCATCTTTTGAAGGATGATATTTTCACTAAGGTAAGTCAAGAAGTTATTTTAGCTCTGCTTTTGGCAGAGATTGTGCTCCAGTAGAAATCTGGATAATTAAAATCCTCCATGACTACTATATCATGCTTTAAAGCCAGATTTGTGATCTATGTCCCAAACTCCAAAGCTATTTTCACTTTCTGTCCAGGTGGTATGTAGTATATAGAAAAGACAAAAATGAATTCTGTTATTTTTTTTAATGCTCCATTGACCTTCCAAACACATTCCATCATTCTTCTCCCATCTGGTTCCTGGATTTCCTCACAGGAGTATACCTTGTTAAAAACATAATGCTACCTACCCATATGCTTTACATATCCTGTTTCTTTGAAATAAGATATGTCATACAAGAATGATGGTTTAGTCTGTGTTTCATCCTACCTGGCTTTAAAAACACCAGTGAGGTCAAACTTATTTCCTTGCTTTAGATGAAGAAACTGGAAATGAGAGGGGTTAATTATCTGTCTAATTACTATCTAGTAAGTATCTAAAGCTGGTTATAAACTCAGGGTTTCCTGATTCCAAGCTTCTGCTGTAAATATTCAAGATAAGGAGAGATGATACAGTAAATTAGGATAATTGCAATGGGGACAGATGATATACATTCCCACATATCTTTATGTGTATGTATGTATGTATACATACATATATACACACTTCTATTTGCACCTGCACTTGTATGTATATATTTGCTTGTATATAGGCACATGTGTGTGTGTGTGTGTGTGTGTGTGTATATACAGTGAGCAATATTTAGCAACTACTTAGATTAGGTAATGTTTAGTATGGGGGAAAGAAAGTGTACTTGGTAGTACAATCAACAGAAATAGGGAATTAGGGAAAGGTATGACTTTGAAGCTGAAGATGATGAGTTTAATTTCAGACATAT
>JAQQSW010003176.1:0-14758 GCA_028646575.1 Pseudocheirus occidentalis | reverse complement strand
CTACCTCCACTCCCCTCTTCTTCACAGGTCATTAAAGAGTCCTTTAAGAAGTGTTAACAATCTGTATTTCCAGTTTGACTTCTACCATTGATCTTATACATGAGTGATGGTCATAATTGTCTACTCATCATATTAGACTATTTTTTCCTTAGATATTACCTGGGTTTTCCTGCCTCCATGCCTTTGTTTATTCTGTTCTTATCACTGGAATGTTTCCTGCTTTCTCACATAACCTCCTTGGGCCTCAATTTCCTCATCTTTGAGGTGATGTGGTTCAGTTTGGTGCCTTCTAGATACAGATCCATAATCCATCCAAAATTTTCCCCAACTTCCATCTCCAGATACCAAAATCCTATGTATCCTAAAACGTCTTGTTTGAATATCATTGCCTCCAATAAGGTGGTCTTGTTTGAATATCATTGCCTCCAATAAGGCTTTCCTGATACATGAACTCCAACCTCATAGAAAGGTTAAGAGGAGAGAACATAACACTCTGCCTAGAAAAGCACATTTATTTTCCCTGTCCCTGATATGAAACCTCACAAGACTGGGAATTAAGAAATCTTGATTCCAGTCCTGGTCATGTCATTAATTAGCTACAAAACCTTTAAAGGTGCTTTACTTCTGGACCTGTTTCCTCTGAAATTAGAGGTTAGATGATCTCTATAGATCATATAAAGAGAGCGCATGGAAGAACGAATAAGGAAGGAGCAGGTCTCAGAATCAAGGAGACTCTGGGTGAAGTCTTAGCTCTGACACGTATTGACTTGTGTGACCTGGCCAAGGCCGGTACAGATCTAGATTGCTAAAGGAAATTTCCCTAATTGTCTAAACTTATAAAATCACCTCTCTGTCTTTGTCTCTGTCTCTGTCTCTGTCTCTGTCTCTCTCTCTGTCTCTCTCTCTCTGTCTCTCTGTCTCTGTCTCTCTCTGTCTCTCTCTCTCTGTTTCTCTGTCTCTCAGATTAAATGACAAAGCATTTTATGGTCAATATTTGTAAAGGAAGATTCATTCCTAGGGTATCCTCTTCACCAATAAAGTCAGAGATCTGATTTTTTGTCTCTTAAATAATTTTATTTCTCAACCTTTGATCCTTCATTTGTAAAAGATGTACAATATTTTGTACTTACCTCAAGGGTAAGGAGGACCAGAAGAGATAATGTACCAAAAGCTCCTTTGCACTCCATAAAAATATTACATGTTTCAGCTACTATATGACATGATGACCACATTTTGAGGGAGGGGGAAGAGGTAGGTGGTGTAATGGATAGAGCGCTATCCTGGGACCAGGAGGTCCTGTGTTCAAGTCCAGACATTTAATAGTTATGTGACCCTGGACAAGTCACTTAACCCTGTTTGCCTCATTTTCCTCTTCTGTAAAGTGAACTTGAGAAGAAAATGGCAAACCACTCCACAATCTTTTTCAAGGAAACCTCAAATGGAGTTATGGAGAGTCCAACATGACTGAAACAATTCAACAAAATGACCATGTTTTATTCATCCGTGTACCCAAATATCAGCTGAGTGAATTAGTTCAAACAACCTGAAACAGGCCAGTCTCTATTTGCTGTCCAAAAGGTCAGAAGTATTTTTTTAAAAGACTTAACAGGATTCTCTTCTATACCCAGGGCCTTCTACTATTCTCAGCTTCCTAACTGACAACCCTGGGTAACCCCTACTATCTGACTTCTCTATTCCTGCTCCTGGTCTACTGAACATTACTAAAGAAAATCATGAAACCCATTGATTTTATCCCCTATAAGCTCATGATACAAAATTTCAGTTGGATATTTACTGCTGTTGTACTATCCTTCTTTATGACCATTATGGACTCCCTATCATATTTCCCATAGAGGCTATAACAAATTTTTCTTTCTTAGTGCCAACCTTCTTCAGATAGTTGTCTACTGAGCTCATTAATAGGTTGTGGATAGAGCTGCTAACTAGGTTGGAAAGCAATCTAGAATTATGCTTAAACAATGAGGTGGAGGATAAGAGAAGAAGCAGCCCATCACCCTCCCTATATAAGGTTACATAATATACATGTGTTCAAAGGAACTATAACATTCCATTCTGGCATTCACTGTCTGTCCTAGTATCAAAGCCTTGAGGTCTCAACCCTGTGAATAAGATTGGCCTCATCTAGCATCCCATAGTCTAGTGCACTGATTAGTTGATGCATTGGGCAATTTTACTGAACTATTTTTCTCCCTCTTTTTTTCCCTTTGTTTTAATCTATGGGATAGATTTCTGAGTAGATGAGGGAAACATACTGAGCAATGAAGGTGATATAAAAATACAATATATGCATAAAAATTTTAAACTAATAGACTTAACAGGTTTCTCCCCTTGGAAAGCCCCAGTTCTCCCCTAGCATGCCTAACTACTAAATAAGCAAGAGAAGGATTTATTGAATCAGCTAAAACAGGGTGACTTCTGAAAGTCTGAGGCACCACATAATCAAACAAGCATTTAAGTGCTTTTGTGCCCAACAACATGCTAAGTGTGTAGCAAACATGTACGACATAAGCCTAACATGCTGGGAGTTTTAAGAATAAGAAGTCAGAAGACATGAATTTGAGAATTTATTAGCAACAGAAAAATTGCAGTATGAAATGATACAATCTCATTTTATTCTCTATCTTGTCTCTTGGTCACTCTTACTGTGAAGTAGCATTGTGGGAGTCCAAGAGAAAATGGTATCTACTGGCATTCTCTTCTGCGTAAACCATATTTTATATATTGATCCTTAAGGTGGCTAACATGAACAAACAAAATTAACAATATTACATTCTCTTTCTACCAGAGTAGAAAGTCTAATCCAGTTCATACTAGGTTAGCACTTCAGTCATTCAGAACCTGCTCTGCCATGGTCCAATGCGGCTCTTAAATGCCTTCAGGGATTTGGCCATCATAGGAGCAATTTCTAGAAGGAAAAATAGACAGTTACACCAAATACTAAGGCTCTCATTCTGGGAAGGTCAGCTATTGCTCTTAACTAATATCTTAAATGACTAGGTATATATAATAAAAAATATATATATGTTTTAATAATTTCACACACACACACACACACATATAAAATAAAACACCACACTTCCCTCATCAGTTCCTTTAAACACTCAAAATCAGAAGGGTAATGGAAAATAGGCTGGATTTGGAGTCAGAAAACCAAAGTTCGAATCTTGACTCCACACCTGTGTGTCTTGGGCAAGTTACTTCTCTCTAAGTCTTGGTTTCCTCATCTCTAGAATAAGGTGGGTTGGGGCTACATATCTTTTAAACTTCTTTCCAGGTCTAAATCTATTATGCTAAACTAATTTCCTCATTCTGTGAATCACATGATGATTATATTTTTCCCTTACCCAACTGAAGGCAAATTTGAACATTGATAATGAGAGGCTGACACGTTCTGCCTGTGCTGAAAGACAGTAGGAGTTACACCCACAGTTCCCAGGTGTAGGGAAAGCCAGGTGTGGCTTAGCCCTCCTTGTCACCATCTCCAAGGATGTGCTTGTCAAAAAGATATTCTGCCGCGCCAGGTTGGCTACGTGATTACCCAACTGTCTAAAGGACTTTAACTGTTCATCTACATAGTGCATCTGGAACCCTTTACACTAACTTGAACCGTCTTTTTTTACTGGACCCATGATTTCAATGACCTGCAGAGCACGGGGTAAGGAAACTCTCTGCCAGTGCAGATCAGCCCTATAATCATTATAGTCTCAGAAAATTATCTGTGTCACAAAGTGTGTAAGTGGCCTGTTCAGGGTCATAAAGTCACTATGTGCCAGACACAGTACTTGAATTTGGGTCTTCCTGGTTCTGAAGACAGCTCTCCATCCATTGAGCAGTACTCTCTCTAAATCTGAATCATAAAATCTGGAAAACGTGAGGCTGGGGGAGGAAGGCATCAGTTGAGGCCGACTTACTTTTCACCTTTTTTGCATCTTGCTGCGACCCCCCAGAAACACTGGTATTTGCTGCTGCCACGTTATCACTTCCCGAATCATTTCTCTCTCCATTTCCCAGTTTCCTTTTGCTGAAGAGAAAAAAAAAAAAGATTAACTCAGTTTCCCTCCTTATAGAGGCAGGGGGACGATGTGGTCAGAGGTAAGAATATGTTTATATCATGATCTCTCAAGTCAATTAGACAATTAAATATCCAGAAATTAGCCCATCTTTCCCTCATTGCTTCTCCAATCACCACAATTAGAATGACTAGAGTACAAAGTATCTCTACAGCCTGGACACCAAAGCGGACAGCAGATGCTCCAGCTCAACCCAGCCTAAAGTTGTGTTCCGCTGAAACTTAAGAATACAGTGACCTCTAGTGGACACTCTAGTCAATAGGTAGAATTCATTACCGAGAACAGTATTACCTAATCATTGGTTTCAAGCGGGAATCTCTCCAACATCCAGAGCAAGAAGTGTGTGTGTGTGTGTGTGTGTGTGTGTGTGTGTGTGTGTGTGTGTGTGTGTGTGTGTGTGTGTGTGTGTGTGTGTGTGTGTAAAATGAATAAAACTGTTTTTTCTCTTTTCCATTTTATTTTTATTTCTCATAGCTCAGAGGCCATCAAATCCAAGCCCCTCATTTTACAGATGAGAAACCCGGGGCCCAAGGAGATTAAATGGCTTGCCTGAGTTCCCTTTAGTAGTGGGAAGATGTGGGATTTGAGCTCATGTCCTCTCACACCAGAGCTAGACCTTTCTACTCTGCCACACTACTTGCTTTTCAAATATATCCCTCCATCTTCCCCTGTCCAATGAACTAGTTGACCTTGAGGGTCCACATTTTGCAGCAGAGTGGAATTTACAGTGCCACCAACAATGTATCAGTATGCCTGTCTTCCCAAGAGGTTTTTAATAGCATGAAAATGATGAATGTTGGAAGAATGTATGTAATCTTTGTTATTACAATGAGTATAAGTTGAACCTCAAGTTGTTTTAACTTGCATTTCTCTTGTTATTAGTAATTCATAATTGATTATCATTTCCTCATAAAACCAGCAATATTCAAAACATCAAAGAGGAAAAGGTAGACTGAAATAGTGGAAAGATCACCAAGAGATCTTTCCAAGAGATTTAATACTGAGAGTATTCCTAGTTTGGCCACTGAATGACTTTGGGCAAAGTATTCACTTTTCCCAGTTTCATTCATCCAGTTTTTTCCTGTCTAAGAATGATATGAGATAAAGTTGTAGAGTGCTTTGTAAACTATATGTTTTGTAGTAAACTTTGTATAGTAAACTTTGTAAACTATAACTATAAATTATTTTCCATCAGAAAATCCATTAAGCACTATTATATACAGAGAGAGTGGGGTTCTAAGTCCTGGAGGAGGAGGTGCAAAACTGAGACGAGACCCCAGTGGTTTGGAAAAATGAACAATTTTTACACTTTCCCCTCCTACCCCAATTATACTAATATACTCTTGATACTCACCTGGGTTTGTTAGAAGGAACTCTAGGTGAACCACAGTTCTCTGGATGACCCCTGGGCTCTCTAGGAGATTTTGCCACACTCTGAACGTAGGCCATTTTGATCCGACTCCCTAAATAAGAGGGAACCAAGAGGAGTACAAGTTTTAACATATAATGCCGCCAGTGTAGGTTTAATGGCCAAGGACTTCTGATGTGTTTATTTTTTTAACTCTGATATACAGAAATATAAACAGCAATATTTTGGAAGCTTAAAAAAGGCCTAAAGTCTTTTGTAAAATTGATCACCAAATAGAAACATTTCATTATGCAAAAATAAGAAAAGATTATTTAAGAAACACGAACCTGATATAGTGAGAATATACAAACACGCACACAAACACATTAATATAAAATTTAATAATGTAGGAAACAAAAGGCTGCCAAAGGATCAAATCCAGTCTAATTTCTGAGCATTATGTTTTTCAAACAAAATATGATTACTAAAAGTAAATAGCGCGTGAAGACCAAAGGTCTGACCCAAATTTTCTCTTTAAAAAAAAGAGAGGGAGTGATTTTCAAACTTTCAAAATTTACTAACATGGAAAGAGATCTAGTTTTGGAGTCAGAAGACCTGGGTTCAAATTCTGCTTCTGACACTTACTGCTACTTGTCTGATCTCATATAAGTCTCTTAACCTCCCTGGGCCTTTGTTTTCTATAAAATGAAGGAATTGGATTAGATGGGCTTTGAAAGGCCTTCTAGCTCTTATTTCTTTTTCTGTTCAGTAGTTCAAGAATAAGTTTTGCTTATAATTAGCACAAGGAAAGTTATTTTTTATAGCACCTATCTAGATTATATACTAGCTATACCACCTCAGGGACATCATTTGATTTACCTGGATCTCATTTTCTTCATTTGAAAAATGTGAATTGTAGATCTAGAAGAAGGGACCCTTACAGACTGCTAATCTAACAGCTTCATTTCCCAGAAGCAGAAACAGATTTTGAGGTTAAGGGAATTTCCCAAGATCCCACAAGTAGTAAATAGGGTACTGTGTACTGAAGCTCCCAGTCCAACATACTATAGGCCCGCCTCACATTGTTGTGAAATTCAAGGAAGATAATACGTACATAAAGAATTTTAAATTTTGAATTATGTATTAATTATTACTACCATTTTCTTGGATATGCAACAATCCTAGAACAAATAAAAATCTCACATGGAACCCAATAAGTACTTTGGAAAAGTTTTCTCATGATATACATTCCCAAAGAAGGTTTAATTTTAAAATAAACTAAAAATAAGTTTAAATAATACAATAGTTGTTTGTGACTATAGTTACATGTAACAAGGTAGTTTTGTAGAGGGTAGAGATGGAGAGTTAGCAATGAGGGTAGTGATAAGTGATGCCAAAAATGAAGAAAAAAACATTAAAGAATAATTTAAAAATGCACAGAAGTGAGCATAAGAAAGTTCACAAGGGAAATGGTATGACTGCCACATTAGATTTGAAATATATTTTTAAAACAAGCTATATGGAATGGAGATTCATGGTCTCATCTTTTCCTATTGTTCGTACAAG
Organism: Pseudocheirus occidentalis; assembly: GCA_028646575.1. Classification (NCBI taxonomy): domain Eukaryota; kingdom Metazoa; phylum Chordata; class Mammalia; order Diprotodontia; family Pseudocheiridae; genus Pseudocheirus; species Pseudocheirus occidentalis. The sequence goes on along the minus strand of JAQQSW010003176.1, from coordinate 7,753 downwards.
GAAATGTTCATTTTGGTGGATGTTTGTTATGGTGATATTCATGCAAAGGAAAATTCCAAATTAAAAAAAAAAACCCCAAGTTGTTCATTACCTTTGGGTTTTTCAGACTGGGACAAAATGATGTTCTTCGTGAGAGTCTTCAATTTCTGCTCTCTCTGACCAAAAAGCCTAAAGTACATTTCACGCCATGACTCATTATCCCGGAGCTGCTCGTTTTTAAATTCTCTCTGGCAATGCCTCTTCCACAAGTGATCGGCCAGTTTGATAAAGGTCTTAGAAGAAGTGAAAAGCAAAAGAGTGACGTTAATAACTCAACCTTCCCCAGTCTTCTGAGACATCATGTCTTTTTTTAAAATAAAATTTTATTTTATTTTATTTTTTTACCAATTACATGTAAAAACAATTTTTAACATTGATTTTTTAAAAAATTTCACATTCCAAATTCTCTCCTTCCCTCTCTCTCCCACTTCTCCCTGAGACAGCAATTTGATATAGGTTATACACATGGAAATTGTATAAAACATATTTCCATATTAGCTAAGACATCATTTCAATGAATAACCCCACATAGTATACCAGGGAGGGATTATTAGGCTTGGAGTCAAGAAGACCTGGATTCAAATCCTGCCTCAGACACTTACTAGAACTCTGTGATCCTATGCAAAGCATTTAATCTCCCTCAGCCTCAGTTCCCTTATGTGTAAAATGAGAGCATTGTACTCATAGCCTCTAAGGCTCCTTCCAACTTTAAATCTATGATGCCAAGTTTTGACTTTTGCAGCAACAGCATATGTTACCAAATCACTTCTGTGTAATGGCATTCGTAATTAAGTGGACCTGGGTTTGAATCCCTGCTTGCTTTCGAATAATGCTGTCTGGCTCTTATCTAATTAACCAAGCCATAGGACATTCTAAACTGAATGTCCCGTAATACAAGGTTAGAAAGGAGACTGAGTACAGAAAACAATCTGCATTTAGCTTTAGAAAAGATCCTAAAGATATTTTTGCTTTACAAATAAATTGGTTTTAAATGTAAGATTTTATTTAGTCCTTTTGAAATAAGATCATAAATCTATAGGTGATTATTAATATAGCTACTTTATCCTGACACCTGTGAAAGATGGTATGGTAGAGAGAGAGAGGACATGGATACCATTCCTGACATCTACTAGCTACCTACTCTGGGAAAATCACTTAATGCCTTAGGGCTCTAGGCAATATTCTAAGACTTTATCAGTTCCGGGGAAGGTGCCAGCCATCATTGATAGAGGAAGTTCCACATAGGGAGTTCCTTACACTAATGAATTTGCAGATCCAGTCCCTATCCCTGGCAAAGCGTCTTTCACAGAGTATAGACTAAATAAATAATGGACAAATTGAATTAAGGCACGACTAAAGATTAAACTATTTTCATGCTACACATAGGAAATGGCCTTGATATTTTATAGTCATATTTTATTTCAAAAGCCTGAGCTTTATGTCATAATGCATATACAAAAGTATTCCAAAAAGGTAGCTAGGTGGCACCATGGTTAGAGCACTGGACCTGGAGTCAAGAAGACCTGAGTTCATATCCTGCCTTAGTAGGATTACACTTACTATGTAACCATGGACAAATCACTTAAACTCTACTTGCTTCTGCTTCCTCACCTATAAAGTAAGGAAAATAATAGTACCTACCTCCCAAAGTTGTAAAGATAAAATGAAATAAAATTCGTAAAGTGCTTTGAAAACCTTAAGGTGCTATATAAATCTAACTTTTATTATTATTTTGAAATGATCAATAATATTAACATCATTCTACCTTAAGTCCCTTCTCTGGAAATGGAAAATGAAAAAATGGCCAATGGAAAAGTGGAAAATAGGGAGAGAATTGCACCTACCTCCCAGGGTTGATGGGAGAATAAAATAAAAGTATACTTATAAAACGCTTGGCAAACCTGAAAACATTATGTAGAAATACTAGTTAGTGTTCTTATTGCTGTGCTTGTTACTTGTTGTATCTGTCCAGTTGTGTCCAACTCTTCATGACCCTGTGGACCATCCTATCCATGGAGCTTTCTTGGTACAGATACTGAAGTGGTTTGTCATGTCCTTCTTCACTGGACTGAGGCAAACATAGGTTAAGTGACTTGTCCTATGTCTTAGGCCACACTTGAACTCAGGTCTTCCTGACTTCAGGTCTGCTGCTTTTCCCACTGCACCATCTAGCTGCCCCTGTTGCAATTACTATTCATCATTTAAAGGGCATAGTTCTAATAAGAATCATTGTAATAGGAATATTTGGCTCTCAGCATAGACTGATCATAGCAAAATAAGGTCAGGCAGGGCCATAGAACCACATCTAAGCTTTATTCACACACTTCTGCTCTCTCAGCATTTTTGCAAAAACATGTTTCTTTACAACTGCCCTGTTGGTAGTTCAAGCAATATCATCTCTCAGTTTTTTGTTTTTAATTTTTGCTTTTTTTTTTGGAGGGGGGAAGGCAGGGCAATTGTGGTTAAGGGACTTGCCCAAGGTCACTTGTCTAGTAAGTGGTAGGTGTCTGAAGCAGGATTTGAACTCAGGTCTTCCTGACTCCAGGGTGGTGCTCTATTCACTGTGCCACCTGGCTGCCCCCATCCCTCAGTAAATAGAGGGTCAGAGGATAGAGCAGAAAGAGTGTTGGATTAGAAGTATGAAGATCTAGGTTTGAGTCCAGAGCCAGCAACTTACTCTCTGCGTAACCTTTCTGGACCTCAGTTCCTCATCTATAGCAGTGGCCTCCAGAGAGAGAGTCATGTCACCTGACCAATTAGAGTCAGAAGATGGGTCATATTTCACTCTCCTGAGACAGCCATTAATTTATTTCATCTTTGTGACACAGTGAAACTTGTTCTGGAGTTAGAGGACCTGGATTCAAATCCTTCCTTTCATGTTTATTACCTGTGTGATCTTGGACAAGTCACTTAACTTGAGTTTCCTCATCTGTAAAAAGAGGGCACTGAAATGGCTGAACAACACACATATTCATCTTAGGGCAGATTGGTGGTTAGAGAGGCATGAGCCTGGAGTCAATGTGTGTGTGCGTGCACGTGTGCATGTGTGTGTGTGTGTGTGTGTGTGTGTGTGTGTGTGTGTATAAAATGGCAATACCCTGTCTCACAGGGTAGTATCAAATGAGGGGACATATATATCTTTTCTACATTTCTATATCTGATACAACCCTGTGAGGTAGAGTATTTCCATTTTACAGATGAGAAAATTGATGCTGACCAAGATTAAGTACCCATGGTCACACCACTCATAAGCGGCTGAGACAGGATTCGAACTCAGGACTTCTTAACTTCAAGTCCAATTCTCTCTTTGCTGCAAGTACATTGGTACATGCATATAATTTATAAACATACATTCTACATATATATATATATATAATATTGTGGAATACTAAAAATGTTTACAGATAGGGCTATGTGATCAAAAAAATCTGAAGACATCTTAGTAGCAAATAAGAGACTTGAATTAGATCTCCCTTCCTCAGGGCCCTTCCAAGCTCTCTATATGATCCTTTGATTCCAGCCCAGGTTTTCTGACCCCAATTCAGTCTTAACTCTACCATACTATCACCTAGATGGGTAATAGGCTGATACTTTGATGAATGATAGAGTTCAGCAAAATCCAAATTGGGCTTTGTTTTACTCTAAATTGCATGAATTCAGGTGATACAAAAGAACAGAAAGTTATTTATTTCTGCCATATTTCCCAGTGAAATAGCTCCCAGAAGGACTTTATTAAGATGGTTTGGGAGGGTATAGGAAAACACTTAGAAAAACCACAGGAAAGGGGCAGCTAGGTGGTGGCCGTGGAGTCAGGAGGACCTGAGTTCAAATCCAGCCTCAGAAACTTAACACTTACTGGCTGTGTTACCATGGCAAAGTCACTTAGCCTCAATTGCCCTTCATTCCCCCCTCCAGAAAAAGAAAAAAAGAAAAGCCACAGGGATGCTGAAATCCCACTATCTCTTCATTTCAAGAAAACCCAAGTTCCAGTTTTCACAAGGGAAAATAAGGTTGTTGTTGTATTTTCTCCCTGCCGAGTGGTTCTGTCAGAACAGTCGTCAGAAAATCAAATCATACATCTCAGACAGTGTTTACCGGATTATAATCCTCTATTCTTGACAATTGTTTGGGGGTGCAGCATTCCAGCACTGGTTCAAGGATCTCAAAGGGGACGCCACCAACTTCATGGAGCACTGTCAAACAACACAGAAGACTTTAGATTCTCTGAGGGATATTATGACACAAACTATACAGACAAAGGACTTTGGATTGTGGACTGATGGACAGGTAGTTACATAATAAGAAACAGGAAAAAATACTTACAATCAATATTGTTTTGAAGTACATAGATACACTGTTTGTATAAAGAAAGCATCTGTGGGAGAGAAACCATTTTAGATCCTGAAATAACATGCATTTTCAAATTCAGTCTTCAGCCAATAAATTGATCAGCGTCACTGCTGGACAGTGCTGAACTTCTGCTGCTGGTGTTAAACACATTTATGCTTCCTCCTTTGATATTGTCCCTATTGGGGCTGCTAGGTGGCTCAGTAGAAGGTGTAATATCAAGAAGACCTGAGTTCAAATAGCTGTGTGAGTCACTTAACCTTTTTTTTTGCCTCAATTTCCTCAGCTATAAAATGAGAATAATTAACTGCACCTACTCTGAAGAATCATTGCAAGGGTAAAGACGAGAAAATATCTGTAAAGCGCTTGGTACATCATAGGTTCTATATGAATGCTAATTCTCTTCCTTTTCCATGCCCTCCATCCCCTGCCCCAAGCCATGCTGAGTCTTTTATAGGCCCTTCAATGTGGTTACAACTTAATTTAATCCAGGAAACCCACAGAACTGCATAGGCAAAATTCTGACAACTCCCACCACCAAAATCATGCCCCAATAATCCTGTGGCAGTGGCTAATAAGCTTCCCCCCATCTCAAAGCAGACACACACTTTTCATTTTGGGGTAGGAATAAGTAACACAGGACGAGTAGGTATGGATGGGTTGTGGTGATATCATCTTTCCTTCCAAGCTCACCTCTCTTCCCATCTCCCCCATTTCCTCCCATCATCCTTGATTTGAGGATCATAATCTGTAATCCTCTGACTTGCAATGGAGCATATCTCTTAAAATATCTTACTAACATCTCAAATAATAATAGCTAGTATTTATATAGCATTTTGAGGTTTGCAAAGCACTTAACAAATATCACATTTTATTATCACAACAATCCCTGGGAGGTAAGTGCAATTACTATCATAATTTTACAGATAAGAAACCTAAAGCAGAGATTAAGTGATTTATGCAGTGACACAAAGCTAGTCACCATCTGAAGAAAGATTTGAACTCAGGACTTCCTGACTCCAGGCCCAACACTTCATCCCTGTAACATCTAGCCACAAAATGTAACATGTACCCTCATCAAGTTCACTTTCTCCGCTCTTACCAACTTTTTTGTTTGGTATTAATTACACTAGCATCTCAATTACCTAGGATTAAAAATCTCAGGGACATTTTTGAATGTGGGCAGAGTGGGAATGGGGCAGTGAAGGAGAAAGAAGTTTCAATCATCAACACTTATCAATTTATCTCTTAATGATACCAGCTAACATTTACATGAGGGCAGCTAAGTGGTACAGTGAATAGAGAACTGGGCCTGGAGTCAGGAAGACCTGAGTTCAAATCTAGCTTCAGGTACTTACTTGCTCTGTGACCTTGGACAGTCACTTAATCCTGTTTGCCTCAGTTTCCTTTTCTGTAAGCTGGAGAATAAAATGGCGAATCACTCTATTATCTTTGCCAAGAAAATCCCAAATGGGGTCATGAAGAGTCAGACATGGTTAAACAACAACAACATTTAAATAGTAGTATTTCCAAATAACTATCCATATTTTACTTCAGCTGATTCTCACAACAAACTTGTGAGAAAGCTATTATAATCCCCATTTTGCAAATGAAGAAACTAAGGCTAAGATATTAAGTAATTTGCTCAGGATCACATAACTAGGAAGCAACTGAGAAAAGACTCAAAGTAAGATCTTCGTGGGGCGGCCGGGTGGTGCAGTGAATAGAGCGCCAGCCCTGGAGTCAGGAGGACCTGAGTTCAAATCCAGCCTCAGACACTTAACACAAAAACCTAGCCGTGTGACCTTGGGCAAGTCACTTACCCCCACTGGCCCTATCTTCCCCTCTCCAAAACAGTAAAAAATAAAAAAGTCAGATCTTCCTGTCTCCCGGCCCAGAACTCTATCTACTATGTTATCTCTGTAGTTTCTCTCATATCCTTCCCTCCTCCTCTATTCACACTAGCATAATCCTAGTTCAAGTTCTCACGGCCTCTCGCTTAGATGACTAAAGCCAATCTCCTTGCCTCCGGTTTCTTCCCTCTGTAGCTGATACTTCACACAATGACCAATGTCTTCCTACAAAAGACATCCAATTCCATTAATACTCTGCTCTAAAACAAATCTTCATTGTTTCCTATAGAATAAAATATGAACTCCTTAGCTTCATATGAAATACTTCCATAATTTGACCCCAATTTACCTATGAAGCTTTAGTTCATTTTTTTTCCCTTCCGGTACTCTGTGATTCAGTCCAAGTGGATGACTGATTGTTTTCTGATCTCCTACTGCCGTTTCACCTTTATGAAGTCACAAAGGTGTCCTGCCTGTCTGTGGAAATTCTTATCTCCCTTCAAAGCCCAACTCAGGTACTGCTTCTCCCACAAAGTCTTCCCTGACTCCCTGTCCTATTCTCCCTACATATACCTAGCTGACAATTATTCTTTCCCTTCTTAGGTAGGATATCAGTTTGCCTGGACCTCTGAATTACCATTTTTAAAATTCTACTTTATATCCTCTGTATTCTACAATATAGGCTTTTAACAAGGACTTTTAACAATTTATGTACTTATGTATGTATTTATGTAACAACAAGGACTCCTACAATTTACATCTACATTGGCTAATTACTGTTAGATGTGGTGTATTAAGTGCCTCTGACAAATTAACTCAAAAGTGGTCATTGCTTCTGGGGAGTCTCAGTTTTTTTTTTAAAGTTCTATAAAACAATATGAGAACTATGGATCATGTGTCTAGAATTATAAAGGACTTCAGAAGCTATCTAGTCCAGTCCCCTGATTTTATAGATGAAAATTTCCAGCAAGCAGTTGACAACGAGGCATCAGAGCTCAGGGCAGAGACACAGGGCATAGAGATTTTGAACAGGAGTCACCTACATAGAAGAGATAATTGAACTGAATGGGTTGTCTAGGGAAAGAGAAAATATATCTTGAGAAAAGAGTGCCAAGATTAGGGGCTTGAACAATAGTAACATTTAGGGAGTAAAATGGAGAAAGAGGAACTATGATGTAGTTTTGAGAAGAACCAGGAAGAAATTGTGCAGGGGAAGTGAGAACATCCTAAAGGAGCAGCGGAGTAGCAAAAGGATAGAACATTACAGTTCTTATACTATTAACAAAACGTTCAACAATCGGTATTCCAAATATTAAATCTTTATCAAACCAGCGAACTGGAAATCCACCAGAGGAAATTGTCCATGTTCTCATGGAATCAAATGAATCTATGAACTCACTGCGGCTCTTCCTTCCAAACATAACCCATCCATGCACGCTTATTCTAAGATGATGATGACCTATGTCTTACCACTGGACTCTGCTGACTCTGGAAGAAAGAGTGAGATTGGTGAC
>JAQQSW010003175.1:0-14758 GCA_028646575.1 Pseudocheirus occidentalis | reverse complement strand
TAATTTATCCCCATTGCATATAATACTTGCTGATGGCTTTAAGTAGATGCTACCTATTATTCTAAGGAAAACTCCATTTATTCCTATACCTTATAGTGTTTTAATATGAATGGATGTTGTATTTTGTCAGAGGCTTTTTCTGCATCTATTGAAACAATCATATGGTTTCTGCTAGTTTTATTGTTGATATGATCAATGATACTAATGATTTTCCTAATATTGAACCATCCTTGCATTCCTGGAATAAATCCAACCTGGTCAAAATGTATTATTTTTGTTATAAGTTGCTATAGTCTTTTTGCTAATGTTTTATTTAAGATTTTTGCATCTATATTCATGAGGGATATTGGTCTATAATTTTCTTTCTCTGCTTTATTGACTGCACACCTTTTAATAACATGAGATCTAAATGTAGTTAGCTACCTTCTTATTCTTCAGTGCAGAGTCATCCACTACAACTATGGGAACACCCTTTCAAATAGCATGAATTGGCCCATGTAGGAAAATCTCTAGGCTAGTAGGACTTCTTGGCTAGGGGTGTTCATAACTGGGTACAAGTGGTCCCCAGGAGGAGTTTTCCAGTAGAAAGCACCATTTCTATGCCTTGTCTTCCTCACTTTGGCAGCCTGAATTGCCATGTGCTACAATTGTCATCTCCATGCTCCCTCCCCCCCGCCCAGGTTTCCATGGTTCTCCTCTCCCAGGCTTGCCTTTTCCTATAATCCCCAGCAGACATGAATGTCAGACTGCTTCTCTCCTGGAACAATTATACTTGTAATCTGTCTGTCCCTACCGTTCCCTCATGTTCACCTTGGCTCTTTTCCAGTCTCATGTCAGCTCAGGTTTCTAGTTGAAAGGTTAATTTCTCTTGTTCCCAGTTAAAATTCTCTATTGTGTTTCTTCTTTAAGTACCTCGTTATGATATCGAGGTTACCGCAGAATCCCAATGGTATAAAGAACCTCAAAATCCATCTATGCTACCCCTAAATATGAACAAAAACCCCCTGTACAAAAATGCTACAGTTAGCCATCTAAGCTTTGCTTGAGGACCTTCAGAAAGAGACAGCCCACAATCTCCCAGACTTAGGAAGATATGGAACAACAAAATCCCAGGACAGAGAAATATAGAGCTTACAAGACAGTAAAGCAAGCCTGCTTATTATATAAAGGTGTGGTCTGAAAAGATGATAGAAATAGGTCTCCTGAGCCTTCAGGTAGAATTGGGTCTCTGGAGCCCCAGGGGAAGGAGGCACTCTTTCCCAAACCAGTAAAAGTCTGATAGGGTTTTATGGAGGAAGGGAGTTCTCTGATAGGGTTTTATGGAGGAAGGGAGTTCTCTGATAGGGTTTTATGGAGGAAGGGAGTTCAGAACTTAGACTTTGCAGTTGGTGTCACTACATGCTAGCAGGGGGAGGGAAGACTCCTCAGAAATTTGAGATTGGTCTATATTCTAACTCCTCATCAGTGACTGACAAGTCACTCAACTTCTCTATCAGGGATTTTTGTGCTTCCCCAGGGCATCTTCATTTATAGGGTCTGGGAGGCTACTCTATCTCTCCCTTATATCCACTACTTTCCAAGAAATTTCCTTCCATTCAGGTTCAATTCTCATTATTCTTTGTTGTTGGGTCATTTCAGTCATTTTATGACTCCATTTGGGGTTTTCTTGGCAAAGATACTGGAGTAGTTTGCCACTTCCTTCTCTTGCTCATTTTACAGACTGGGAAACTAAGGCAAACAGGGTGAAGTGATTTGCTCAGGCTCACACAGCTAGTGAGTGTCTGAGGCTGACTTTGAATTCAGTTCTTCCTGACTCTAGGCCCAGTATGGTATCTACTGCATGGCCTAGCTACCCTAATTGTCTTTATTTCAAGTCTTAATCTGCCCCCTTCAATCTTTATCCATTGCTCTGAGTCTTACTGTCCGGGGCCAAATCAAACAAGTCTAATCACCCCCCTTCCTCTTAGCAGTCCTTCAAATTCTTGAAGACAGCTTATCCTGCCATTCTGTAAGTGTCTTACTTAGGACTAGTCACTTCATTTATTTAGGTCTGTTTACACATTTGTTACCTCATGCGATGTGGCATAGTAGAAAGAACATTTGGAGAGAGAGGCAAAATGTTTGAGTTCACATCTCATATTTGTCACTTTGAGATCTTGGTAAGTTATGTACTCACTCCCCTTTCCCCAGGTTAAAATATTCCTTGCTTCCACATTAATAGGAAATTATTTTTCTAAAAACAATGTTTTTAACTTTCATAGCAAGCTGTATAGGCACTAATATGCAAAGTGATGGTCACAGGAAAAAAAAGTCTCAAATCATTGTCAGCCATGAGATTTCCACCTTGAATGACTGGCTAAATTGTGTTACAGTGGGATTTGACCATCATATGGTGTAGAGCTAGGTTATAATACATAACTACTGTTACTGCGAAACAGCATTTGGTTGGGGCAACATTACTGCTTAGAGAGTGCCTGTACTTACTTGTCTCTTCCTCTTGAGAGCTGGTATTAAGATTGCTCATACCTGCTAGTACTTGTAAGATCATGGGATCCTACTTCAGAAGGTCCAGCTATAAATCTATGGGAAGTTGTTTTGCTCCAGGGGAAATCCTTTTTTTTTTCTTTTTGCTTCTAGTTCAACCTTCTTTCACTCACTAGCCTCGTAAGACTGATTCCTCTCTGCCTCCTCAGAACCATTTTTTCTTTTTTTCCTTCATGGGTTATTTCTTTCATTCTATCTAGAGGCCCTTCATGTTCTTTGATAATCTAGAAAATAATAGGTTCTTTCAACTTAACTAAAAAATAGTAGGTTCAATTTCAAAATCCGTAGACTGACTACAATTGTTGTCCTTCTTTCTCGAAGAGGACCAAAATGACATCACTATGTGAGAGTCAAGTTGCAGTGTGTCGACTGTGGTTAATCAGACCAATACAAGTTCAGAAGGCCTTACCATAGGTTAAGCACAAATAGACCATGTGAACATTTGAGGTGGATTCTCTGAATGTGGGCATCTCATGTTTCTTTTGAGCTACTTTCAATTCTGCTTTGCTCATGCACTTTGAATAGCACCTTCTCTGATGTAGGCACACCATGCTAGGTGGTCCTATGCTAGTGTTACCTATGTCACATAATTGATTCCAAAGTTCTTAAAAAAGAGCTTGAGAGTGCCCTTGTATTGCTTTTTCTGGCTACAATTTGAGTTCTTGCCCTGTGAGAGTTCTCCATAAAACAATCTTTTTGGCAAGTGTACATTTGAACAAGATGGCCAGTCCATCAGAGTTGCACTTGGTGCAGTAGAGGTTGAATGCTTGGCAGTCCAGTTAGAGAAAGGACCTCAGTGTATGGGACCTTATCCTGCCAGGTGCTCTTAAGAATCTTCCTAAGACAATTCAAATGGAAGTGATTCAGTTTCCTGGCATGGCGCGCAGATACTGTCCAAGTATGCCAACAAGTATGCCAACAGGCATACAACGAGATCAGTGCAATGGTTCTGTAGACCTTTAGTTGGTAATCAGTCTACTATGTCTTTTCTCCCACACCTTCCTTCAGAGCCTCCCAAACACTGGGCTAGCTCTATCAACCTCATTATTAACGTGTATGTCTCTGGAAAGTATGCTGTCAAGGTAAGTGAACTTATCTATAGGATTCAGTCCTTCTCCATTTGCTATAACTGATGGTTCCACAAATGGATGCTGTGATGCTGGCTGGTGGAGCACCTGTGTTTTAGGTCAAAATGAGCACAAGTAGCAGAGAATCAATCCATGCTTTGTTGCACCTCAACTTCAGGGCTGCATTGAGTACACAATCATCTGCAAACAAAAAATCTTGCATCAATATTCCCTCCTCTTTAGTCTTGGCTTGTAGCCTTTTCCAGTTGAAGAATTTACTTGATGCTGTGTTTCTCCTCATTGAAGGTGTCAACAACACGGCTGAACACATCATGCTAAAAAGCATGGGAGCAAGGCTATCTATGAGATCCCACTAAATTCTTGATAAACTATATGTGGATTAGCCAGTCTGGGGATAATGAGCTAGTGAATTTTAATCCAAGTTCTGGACTTACTTTGGCTTTCATTGAATTCTCTGACTTAAGTATCAAGCCAGGAGAGTTTAAGCAGGAAGATGACCTGAAGCAAAGATGAGGGGTGACATGTGCTTGGTAGAGCAAACCATTGCTACCACCTTGACCACCATCTCTCCTCAAACCTCAGTGGAGACAGCTCAGGATCCTAAAACCAAGAGTTTTTGGAACAGCAGTGGCCCCTAACCCCTAGACCATTAGCCTTGCTTCCAACTCAGGTATCAGTGACAGGGGCAATCGCTGTAGAAAAAGAAAGTCACCTTCCTCACCACCACCACCAACTGCTGGCCAGTAGCCATTGAGAAAAAGATAAGCCTTTGGAAGCAGCAGCACCCTTCTCCCAAACCTCTAGATCTCTGGTCCTGCTTTCAACCCAGACTCATACTTGGAAGTAACTCTTGTGGAAATGGACCCTGGAAAGTGCTTCTATAAATACTTCAGTCACAGCTATTGAAGACCCAGAAAAGAAAGTACTAGACCCTGTTAAGTGATTCAACAAAAGAGATGAAAATGATTTTTATCAGCAGAAATATTAAAGAAAATGCATTAGTGTATGTTTTGCCAGTGTACCATGGGAACTTCCCATCTTATTTGTAGTTGAAACCTTCTGTATATGATGTCTCATGAGAATGTGAACCTGGTTTTGATCATAGTGCTTTGCACATAAATATATATTTTTTTAATTTAACTTTGGAAAAATGTTCATTTCTTCATTCATTCATTCCTAAGAAGCTATTATGTGTTCAGGAAAATAAAGTGAACATGAATTAGTTCCATAGAAGGTAGATAGTGGGGGCAGCTAGGTGGCACAGTGGGACAGCAAGGTGGCACAGTAGGGGCAGCTAGGTGGCACAGTGAATAGAGCTCCGGCCCTGGAGTCAGGAGGATTGGAGTTCAAATCCAGCCTCAGATGCTTAACACTTACTAGCTGTGTGACCTTGGGCAAGTCACTTAACCCCATTTCTTCCTCCAAAAAGCAAAAAATAAAAAAATTTTAAAAAGTTAGATAGTGATATTTCTTGACTCGAGACTCAGACATGCCCATGGAGAGGTGAAATTCATCTTCTTAAGCTCTATATATTCTCAGATCTGGGCTTTCAGTCAATTCATGTGGAAATTATCAACAAACTTTTTCCAACTGGCAGTCAGGCTTATGACATCATTAACATCACTCCAAATAGACCAGTAAAACAATTTTCCCAGGAGTAGCTTCATAAAGACGCTGCTTTGAACATTTTGTATAGAACAAGGTAGGAATTGGCAACCTCTCCAGAGTGGTATGCCAAACTGGTGACCTCAATTAATATGGCATACTCAAGTGCATATATAAGAAAGGTAGAGGTGAAAGTGGAGAGGTGGGAATGTCAGGGGTGAGCGATCACATTGATTCTCTTAACAAGAGAAGTGGCAATGAACCATAACCCTTTGAACATCGAGGCATCCAAGGACAATTCCTGCACAGTAGTGGCAAATTGCCCAGTCTACTGAAAACAGCATACCAAACATCTTTTGGACACATGTAAAGGTTGCTGATCCCTAGAACAGACCCAATTTAGAAGAGTGAATCAGTTGCAAGCAAAATGGGAGGGAAGAATAATTTACTGGCACACCTAAGGACAACTTCAAAATATGTTAAATAATTCTGCTTGATTCAATTGATATTTATTAAGCACAAGCTATGGACGAGTCTCTGTGCGAAGTGCAAGGATTACAGAGATGATATAAGATGTACTCCTTTCCTTCAAAGATCTTACAGTCTGAAAAGGAAGACACACAAGTACACAAAGTTCAGATTGGAGGCATGATATGAATATACAAGGCGTCCCAAAAAGTCTTAGTGAAGTTTTAAGTTACTAGGAGATTTAAGTTATTAAAAGTTTAAAACTGCACTAAGACTTTTGGGTCACCATATATGTATATGAGAGTGTCTTAGTACACTGTATCTCTCTAATGTATTTATCAACCTCTCTTTTATATTATTACTCAAAAAATGGAAGAAATGTGGTCATTATTGCTACAAAAAAAGACAATGGGCAAAATTTCACTAACTACCAACCAATATGTCTACTCACCTTTACAAAATCTTTACATGAATAATCTATACATGTTTGAGGTCATCCTTGATGAAAGTATGAGTTAGAAACAGGATATTCTTTTGCAAAGACAATTCTAGAATAGATTACATCTTTACAGTTATATAACTGATTAAAAAGTTGCAGGGAATCCAAAATCCTTTTTGATGACTAAAAAGGCATTCATTCAGTTTGTTAGAACAAAAGGCTGACTTAAAGTCTTTCCTTCAACAAGGCATATCCTATACATATATTGAAGATATACAAGATTCCTTGAAAGGTTCAACAAATCCTCTGATTATTCATTTCAAGGGCAGCTCCTTTGAAGAACTAGAAGGTCTTTTGGTGTGTAACATGGAATACATTTTTCAGAATTTTTGTTTCCTTCCCCCTTTTCACTTTTTTCTTTAAAAAATCATTTTCTTTGAAATATAATCAGAATCAGCTGGTGGAACAAAAAGAAATTAATATGATTCTGAATTCAGGAAAACCTGAATTGGAATCTTGCTCCAGATATTTCCTTAGCTAAGTGATCAAGTCAATTAAGTAAGTGTAAAGTGGAGACAATAAATAGAACTTACCTTCTGGGTTATAGAGAAGCTCAAGTGAGATAATAGTCAATTGTAAAATAATTAGCACAATTAAGTACCTACTTAATACCTGTTAATACCTATTAAGTAGGTACTTAATAAATGCTAGTTTGTTTCCTTTGTTACATAGGATAGCTCTCTGGGAGGGAAGAGGGAAATGAATACTGGGAAATTTATACTGATGTATAAACAAAAGTTATAAATGGATTTTTTTTTAATTCCGAATGTGGATAAAACAAGGAAATGAGTTCTTCAAAGGTATTTGACAGCACCAAGAAGGATGTTCAGTATTAAGAATGCCATTGTAAAGGAAGACAGAGTTCCTATAAACAGTGAGGTCTTTCAGATGTCCCTCTTTGTAAATGATGTACTAATTACATCAAGGCTAAGAATGTAGAACTTCTTCCATGAAACTTGAAATCACAGAATCTAACTTGCTATCTAGAGAACACCCAGTAGATGAAAAAATCCTAATGCCCAAACCATAATGGGCAATTGGATGGAGACATTATAATAGAGGTAATATGTGTGTGTGTGTGTGTGTGTGTGTGTGTGCGCGCACGCGCATCTTGAACAGACATTTCCAGTGAATAATAGACTGGATTCAGCATTGGATAGCAGGAATAAAGCATGTTCAATAGCATTTGGGAAAATGTGCAATGCTCTTGATGACTACAAGCAACTTTCTGTAAGAAAAGTTCACCTTATTTTTTTTCTTGGTAATAGGTGTTAAGTGATTTCCCAAGGGTCACACAGCTAATGAGTATCTGAGGCTAGATTTGAACTTAGGTCCTCCTGACTCCTGGGCAGATACACTATCCACCATACCACCTAGCTGCCCTTGAAACAGAACTCATTTTCTTAACAGGTAGCTAGATGGTACAGTGGAGAGAGTGCTTTTGGAATCAGGAAGATTCAACTTCGTGAATTCAAATTTGGCCTCAGACACTTTCTAGCTTTGTGGAACCTTTGGGGAAGTCACTTAACCCTGTCTGCCTCAGTTTCTTCATCTGTAAAATGAGCTGGAGAAGAAAATGACAAACCACTCCAGTATCTTTGCCAAGAAAACTCCAAATGGTGTAATGCAGAATTGGAGAAGACTGAAACAACAACAACAAGCAAACATAAATGTGGGTGTCCTAAACAAAGTTAGCCAAGTAAATGCAAATTCCCTTCATGCCAGGACACTGAAGCTAGAGTTTCCTAGGAGATTCAAGCCCCTGTTATCCTTCCAAAGTCGTACAAGAAGTGCCATTTCTCTACAGGGCACCAAGCTCTTCTTGTAACTCTACATTCTAGAGCACACTCATTGCTTTTCATCCCATTTTGGCAAATTGTTTGCTCAGTCTTATGTTGACCCTCTCTTTCCCCCGCAAAAAGTCTTTTTATTCTTCCTACCTTTCACATTCATATGGAGGGTTGTTGGCCACATAAATCTTTTCCCCCCTGTCTTCAGGCCAGCACTGTGCAGCCCATTAGCTAGCCCACGATTAACCTCAAATAGCAGCTTCTCATCACTGTCACTCATTATCTACTACTCCCCCCAGCCCGGTTGCCACCCATCCCCCCTTACTCCTGTTCTCTCCCTCCCTCCTGAATGCAGACAGTGAAATAAAAATAAGTCCTCTATAAAAGCTCCCTTTGTGACTGTTCACAAAACCTGCCATTTTGGTGGAAAACAAACAAACAGGAAAGAGGAGAAAAAAGATCCATTCATTTAAAAAGCCAGATGGGTTGGTGTGTGTGGAGCCAAAGGGGAGAAAAGGACTCTTGACCTTGAGTTTTCTCTCTCCTATGGTGGTGGGGCAGTTTGAAGGCAAAGAGTAGTCAGGTAGGTCAGAAAGTCCAAATGGGCTGAACAATTGGAGAGAGGCGGGGATAAAGGCAGGATTGTGGGAAGTGATCACAGTGATTAGTTCCACCTGAGTCAGGTTTTAAACTCAATCCACCCAGGGGTTTTGGGTATTATGTGAATGATGGGCCATTTAAACACATATTACCCTGTAAATCAGCGGTTCTCAACCTGTGGGTTATGTTCAATTTGTAACAATGTAAATAAAATCCACATATCAGATATGTACATTATGGTTCATAACAGAAGCAAAATTACAGTTATTTATGGTTGGGGGTCACCATAACATGAGAAACTGTATTAAGGGGTCATAGCATTAGGAATTTACTGCTGTAAATGATCTAGATGGCCCTGTGGACAAAGAATCTCATTCCTCTTCAGCAGGGGGCTGGCCCTCTGTTCAACAGAGGGTCTGTGTTTTGTGAGGAAGGTCCCTTTCAGTGCTCATGGTCCTTGTTACTGTGAAGACTGAACACTTCAGATATGTCCACAATTGCCTATTCTTAGTTATGTACAAGAATACAGACAGCGTCCACAGTCTGAAATCTTCCTGAAGTTTCTCTCATTTCCTGTTCTTTCTAAAAGGAACTTTAAAAGACAGCACTGTGTATAGCATTGTGTATCTCTATGACACAACCCTAAACCTGCAGATAATTCCAGGAAAGACAGCATACTCATTGTCTGGAGTACTTTAAAAGAGGGAATAGGGAGAAGACAACCATGAAAATGACTTCTGGGTACCAAGGGTCAGAAAATCATTGAGTGCAAAGGTCAGAACACCAAGGACGGAATTCTGTGATTTTCAATGGTCATCACTAGAGTTGGTGAAGCTTTGCAACCCAGATGTATAGCTCTAGACCACATCTAAGAATATGAACATAAAAACCACATATTTACCTGATATTATAATGTGTTTGCACCACATCATGGATTATGCTAGGTGTGATTTTTTGCTAAGGGATGGGTAGAGGACTTAGTAACAAAAGCTGACAAGTAGAAGACAATTCCTGTTGGCTGTGAGTTTGGACATTATAAATGCTATTTTTTGTAAGTATAATATTATGACATGTAAAAATTATTATTTAATTAATAATGAGACATTTATATGTGACAGAGAGGAAAGCCACTGGACATGCAGTCAGGAAGAACTGAAATTGGATTTTACCTCATACTCATGTAATCTTGTGTAATGGTAATGGGAATTTTAAGATCTTCCCTGCCCTTAATAGACCAAATATAATCACATAGAGCTTGTGGTGGGAAGAGTTTGCTGAACAAGTGAAGCAGGAAGGGTGGAGCAGAGCTGAGAGGAAGATGTGAGTCAGAACAGTTAGAATGGAGGGAGGAGAGGATGCAGGCAAGGAGACATGTAGACTTGTGAGTGTTTGTGGGAAGGCTTTAGGATGGCATCACTTCCTACAGAGATAAAGTATATTAGCTTCTTTGTTGCTATGATGGATTTGGTTTTCTGGTGTTGGGATTTGGCTTTCTGGTGTCTGAATAAATGTTTTGCTTCTGTCTTCTATATGGAGAGTCTGTTATTTTTGCGATTCAGAACTATACCAGTGTATTCATAGTTGTCATTAGTGCTGTGAATATTCCCCTGGTGATACATCCCAAGAAAATTACTTAACCTCTGTTGAACTCAGTTTCCTCATCTGTAAATGTGGATAATAATAGCTCCTACTCACAGGACTGTTGTGAGGATCAAATGATAATGATATATGAAAGTAAAGTGCTCTGTCAACTTTAAAGTATTATATAAATGTTAGCTATTAAAACTGCAATTATACTGCCTAGACCTATGAGTTCATCTGCACAATGATGCCTAAGGAGGAATTTCCTCTATCAGAGGTTACCTTCTCAGTAAGGACCTTGCCTAGGATCACATAGGATATGTAAGAAGGACTTGAACTAAGAACAGCTTTCTAGTCACTTTATCATATTCTCTCTTGGGCACTTTTCTAGCACTTTGCCATTTGCAAAGCATTTTACATTTCATTTGGTTCTCATAACAGCTTCATAATAAATGAGGTAGATATTACAGGAATTATTATCCCCGTTCTATGATGAGGAAACTGAGACTTGGAGAGGGATGGTGACTTGTCCATGGTCACTCAAGTAGTAAGCATGAGAGGCAGGACACCTGCTGTGACAAACATGGAAATAGGGATGTAATCAGTGACTGCTGTTCAAGTCCTTAGGAACTGTTGCCAGTTCCTCCTCCTCCTCCTCCTACCACTACAAGTATTAATACTTCTGTTGCTACTGCTACTACTACTACTATTGCTACTGCTACTGCTACTACTATTACTGATACTACTATTAATACTACTAAAATAATGATAAAATATTTACATAGGGCTTTTAGGTCTTCAAAGCTAAAAATTTGCTCTTTGCCAACATCTCCTTTGATCCTTACAACACCCTGTAAGGTAGGTATACTTATCCTCATTTTACAGATGAGGAAACTGAGGCAAAGAGAGCTTGAGTGATTTGCCCAATGTCACACAACTGCTAAGCATCTGAGACTGGATTTGAATGAATTTCTTCCTGAGGGCACAGCAAGTACTCTGTGCACTGTGTTTTGTGTGTGAGAAGGTGGGCTAAAATCATTATTTACATTGAAATAAATATTAAAAGACCTCAGGATTTTGGGGGGGAAAGCAGGTAGACTGCTGTTCCAATGCAGCTGTTCCAATGAAAGATTTTTAAATCCCTATTGACCGAAACATAGAAAGCATGTAAGTCGATGGGGAAAAGGAGAGAAAGAATGGAGCAAAGACTCTTTTGTTTTTCCTCGAAAGACCATGAAGGGCCAGTAAAAAAGCAGAGAGGAAAGGATCAGCGTGGAGAAGGTAGGAAAGAGAAAGGAAAGGGCATGGTGGTGGTGGGGAGCCTACATAAAATTTATTTTCAGAGGAAATTTACCATATACCCTGCAGCACTTGGAGTTTCTCATGGAGCTGTTGGGAAGTGCTAGCTCAGTGATTGGGAGGCTCTGATGGAAAGTATGGGAGATAAGAAGTATTAGACTGAAGGTCTACAGAGCTGTTGTGCTGATTTTATTGCTGAATCTGGACAGTATACCAGTACATGCCAGGAAACTGAACCGCTTCCATTTAAATTGTCTTAGGATGATTCTGAAGGTCACCTGGCAGAATAAAGTACTAGACACTGAGGTCCTTACTCAAACTAAATTGCCAAGGATTCAAACTCTGCTTCAGAGAGTGCAATTTGGATGGGCTGGTCACACACAGTGTTCCGATGCAAAATGTATGCTTGCCAAAAAGACTTTTATGGAAAACTCACAGCGTTCACATGGTCAGAAGAAATAATACAAGGACACTCTCAAGGTCTCTCTCAAGAACTTTGGAATTGATTGCATGATGTGGGAGACTCTGGCACAGGACTGTTCAGGATGGTGTGCCCACATCACAGTAGGCACTATGCTCTAAAAGCAAAGCAAAATTGAAGCAGCTCAAAGGAATGCTTAAATAACCTAAATTTTAGAAAAGGTATTGAACAAGCCATCAACGGACAACCTAAGAAAAAACCTCTAGGGCCAGATGAATTAACAAGTGAATTCCACCAAACATTTAAAGAACAATTAATTCCAGTATTATATAAACTATTTGAAAAAATATATGAAGTCCTATTAAATTCCTCTTACAACACAAATATGGTGCTGAGAACTAAGAAACTAAGAAAAGCCAAAATAGAAAAAGAAAATTAAAGACCAATTTCCCCAATGAATATTGATGCAAAAATTTTTAATAAATTTTAGCCAAGAGATTACAGCAATTTATCATAAGAATATTATAACTAAATGGAATGTATTTACCAGGAATGCAAAATTGGTTCAAAATTAGGAAAACTATTAGCATAAGTGACCATATTAATAACCAAACCAACAAATCATGTGATTATCTCAATAGACGCAGTAAAAAGCTTTTTTACAAAATACAGCATCCTTTCCTATTAAAAGCACTATAGAGCATAGGAATACATACAGCTTTCCTTAAAATGATAAGCAGTATCTATCTAAAATCATGAGCAAGCATTATATGTATTGGGATAATCTAGAAGCCATCCCAATAAGATCAGGGGTGAAGCAAGGATATCCATTTATCATCACTATTATTCAATATTATACTAGAAATTTCAGCATTAGGAATAAGAGATAAAAAGGAAATTGATGGGATTAGAATAGGCAAGGAGGAGACAAAACTATCACTCCTTGCAGATGATACTTAGAGAATCCTAGAGAATCAACTAAAAAGCTTGAAATAATTAACAACTTTAGCAAAGTCACGGGATATAAGATAAAGCCACATAAAATCATCAGCACTTCTATGTTACCAACTAAGCTCAGCAGCAAAAGATAGAAAGTATCAAGAAAATAACTGGAGACAATATAAAAGGTTTGGGAGTCTACATGCCAAGACAAACTCAGGAACTATATGAACACAATTACAAAACATTTTTCATACAAATAAAGTCAGACATAACCAGAAAATATCACTTGCTTATGGGTAGACTGAACTAATATAATAAAAATGACAAATTAATTTACTTATTCAGTGCCATACCAATCAAACTAGCAAAAATTATTTTATAGAGCTAGAAAAAAACTCATCTAGAAGGACAATAAGTTGAGAATATCAAGGAAATTAATGAAAAAAATGCAAAGGAAGGTGGCCTAGCCGTAGCAGACATAAAACTATATTATAAGGCAGTAATCACCAAAACTATTTGGTACTGGCTAAGAAATGGAGTGGTGGATCATTAGAGTAGATTAGGTACACAAGATGCATAGTAACTGATTATAGTAGTCTTTGATGAACCCAAGGACTCCAACTTCTAGAATAGGAACTCACTATGTGACAAAACCTATTAGAAAAACTGGAAAACAACCTGCAGAAATTAGGCCTAGACCAACATCTCACACTGTATACCAAGATAAAGTCAAAATGGGTACTTGATTTAGATATAAAGGGTGATACCATAAGCAAATTAGGAGACAAAGGAATAGTTTACCTGTGAACTCACTCAAGAAGGGAAGAAGGTATGATAAAACAAGAGATAGAGGATATTATGGATAATTTTGCTTATATTAAATTACAAAGGTTTTGAGCAAACAAAACCAATGTTGCCAAGATTAGAAGGACAGCAGAAAGATGGGAAACAACTTTTATAGGAAGTATTTCTGATAAAAGACTCATTTCTCAAACATATACAAAACTGAGTCACATTTATAAGAATGTAAGTCATTCTTCAGTTGATAAATGGTCAAAGAATGTGAACAGGCAGTTCTTTTAAAAAAATTTTATTAATTAATTATTTTTATTTATTTTCTTGTTTACATCATTCATTTCCATGAGATTTTGAGTTGCAAATTTTCTCCCTGTCTTTCCGCTACTCACAACTCCAAAACAGCAATCCCACTGTAAAGCCCATCCCCCAATCTGCTCTCTCCTATGTCCTCCTCCAACACCCTTCTAACTTTCCCTACCCCAGTGCCTGTATATCTTAATTCTCAGTTGCATGTAGTTAATACTCATTTATATATATATATATATATATATACACACACATACACACATATAAATGTATATGTATATATGCTTATATTTTAACATTTGATTGTAGAACTTTAAATTCTAGATTCTTTTGGTTTTTCCCTTGTCACCCAGCCCCACTGGAAGGACAAGCAATTCAATACAGGCTGTACATGTGTAATAACAAAGGACATCTCTACAGTGGACATATTGTGAGAGACTGATTATATGCCCCTCCTTCCTATCCCATCACCCCCCTTGTTCTATTCTCTACCCTGTGCCTGTCCCTGTCCCTTTACAGAAGTATGTACTTCCAGCAACCCTCCCCAGGACCTTGCTCTCCCCTCCATCATCTCACCTCTCATCCCTATCTCTTCTACTCTCCTGTGTGGCAAGATACCCAGTTTAGAATTTATGTTATTCCTTCCCTAAGTCAAATTCAATGAGAGTAAGTTGACCCTTTCCCTTTTGCCTTCCTATTCTTCCCCTCCATTGTAACAGTTATCCCCTTGCCTCTTCTGTGTGGAATGATAAACTCCTTTCTGTCTCTCCCTGTCTCCTCTAATTCTAATCCTCTCCCACCTCAGAATTTCACCTTT
>JAQQSW010003174.1:0-14758 GCA_028646575.1 Pseudocheirus occidentalis | reverse complement strand
AAGACTGACCATCCAAATGGGTCAGACTTCCTCTGTCCCCCTAATAGGGCTCCATTATAGCCTGCTCGCACTAGCCATCTGTCTCACCATCATCCTGCAGGCCAATAGCAATTAGGATTCCTTGGAGAAGAATCCACAGGGTCTCCAGGGATCACCTAGAGATCGCCCCAAAATCAACTAGGGCAAGCTTAGTAATGTGGGAGATGCCCCAGTCTCATCAACCCATTTGTATCCCATCTCTTAGCACAGACTCCTTCTCTGGGAAGCAAATCTCACACCTTGTTGTCTGGGCAGATTCTCTGCCCACTTTTAATTTGGGTCTGGGGTGGGAGGGGAGACATGGCATTTTCTCACCTTGTTTCCAAAAACTCTTATTCAAAGACAACATGGCAGCAGTCACAGAGTGTTCCACACTGCCACAAAACTTCCTCCCTGAAACCTCCCCTGGGGAGGTTTGAAGAGTTTACCTTCAACCACAGACAGACCCCAGGTCAGTGTGTCGCACGATTTCAAACTCAGAATGAAACATGCTCTGACACTTAGTTTAGTCAAATTATGTATGCCCAAAGTCATTTCTTTAATCACTTCTCCCATTTGCTTTGACCATTCATAGGAGATTGAGTGGAATGCAAACACCTTGAGGGATCGTTTGTCTTGATAACTTGGAGGACCTTCAGCTCTAGAGTAAGTACGGATAAATGCAGAGCTGAATTGAGGGGCTAGGCTGCCTCAGTAAGGTGATAGAACCCCCTTCCTTTGTTGGTCTTCAAACAGAAAGAAGATGGAGGCTCAGGTACATTCTGGTGGTCTTTCCCTTCAGGTAAGCTATAGAGGCCACTGACATCCCTTCCCTCTCAAATTCTGTGATTCTGGGAATTAAGTTGGCATGCTCTTGTCCAATGAAACAATTCAAGCTCATTATGTGCAAGGACTAAAACAGGTGTCTTTACTTGGGGTCCTCAGATTTGGGATGTTTATGAACTTAGACGGGAAAAAATATTATTTCTTGTCATGGGCCTCTAACTGAAATTTAGGATTTCTTTCCATTGTAATAATAGCTAACAATTAAATTAAGTTTTGGGATTTGTAAAACATTGTACATATATTATCTCATTTGATTCTCAAAAAGACCCCAAGAGATGGGTTCTATTATTACCCCCATTTTATAGATGAGGGAATGAAGGTTAAAGAAAAAGTTAAGAAAAAAGAAAAGAGATTAAGTGACTTGTCCAGGGTCACACAATCAGCAAGTGTCTGAGGGATAATTTGAATTCAGGTATTCTTCACTCCCAGTCCAACACTATCCGAATGCCACCTAGATGCCTTCAGAGATTACCACCCCAAGAGCCACTGGGCACCACGGACCCAGAAGGTGTAAAGAGTTCAATGGCTCGGATCTATACATCACCTTCAGCTCTGCAAAAGTGCATTGCGGATCTTAACTCATTTGGAAATCATGAATGTAGGCACAAATCGTTATTCTTGGAAGGGATCCATAGATTTTAGCAGCCTACCAGAGGGCTCCATGGCAAAAAAGACATCTTTGTATCCCTAACACCTAGCACAAGGTCCAGCAATTAATGCAAGTTTAATAAATGTTTGTTGCATAGAAAACAATTGAAAGTAAATGTTCTGAAATGATAATGACCAAGCCTGGCCCCAAAGAAAAGATAGGAAGTGTCTCCCTCCAAGCCTTCCCTTCCACTTCCAATATCATCAGTCTTTTCCCCTATAGAAGTCCACTTTCCTAAACCATTCCCCACCTTTTTTATTCTTATTTACAAAAGATTTCTCTCTGGAAGAGCAAGAGAGAAGAATAAATTGGGCAGTAGAGGTGAGATAAAAACAGAAGACATCAGAGCAAAGTATTTAAAAATAGATGCTTGTTGAATGAAAACAAAGAAGCATTTGGGCCAGGAAAAGTCCTTTTCTCACCTAAACCAGAACATTCCACTCATCTTTTATTCCCTCCAGCCTAGCGCTGAGTTGTCCCATGTCCCTTATGCTGTGAGCCTCTCCCAACTGGAAGCATCCTTCCCAATCCCATACCCATGGGCGAGCCCTGCTTCCTCTCACTCCATCCTGTCCCTCCCAGCATCTTCACCCCTTTCTGAGACACCATTGTCCCCAGCTGTCAGAAAACTATTTTGATACAGGACAAAAGGAGTTGGATATGACAAAAGAGTAACTTGAATAGAAGTTAAATGTTTTTCCATAAATATCGCTGGTGCTCAGTGATTTCACTTTCGGGAGTAAAGCCATTTACATGAATCATCTGGGCCTGCTAATGGAAACCAGCAGCACCGTTCGGCTTTTCCATTTCAGTATCATTTAGGCTGATGGTTAAATAGCTGTCAACATTCCCATTAGACCATTTGTCTTGAAGGAAACTGCCTGCTCCTTGAAATGATTCCGGAGACTCCTCCACTTTCCTATCAAGCACAATTGTATTACTGACAATCAGAGAGTAGCCATGGTTAGGGGTGGAGTCCCACACCTGTATATGGTGTCCTAGGCAATGGCCTCCACAGAGCAGAATGACATGCAAATGACATGCATGTGAAAGGGTCTAAGCAGATTACTGATTTCTCAAGTAGCTCCATCTTATTCCATCCAATGCTTCCAATCAAAGGCCTTAATTAGAAGACAATGTAGATAATGGAGAATCACCATCCAAAGACAGGACTGACAACTCTCATAATTGTGCTTGCAAGTATAATTAAGATGACAAGATACATTAGGAAAACGTGCGGGATGAGATGGTTATGATTTTATACATGGTTTAAACTCCTTATTTCGTACATGGGTTTTTATGATTTGTCTTTGTCAATAGGTAAGTTTATCACAAAGTTTTTTTCTTAAATAAAGCACTCCTTTTAGCATTTTCAAAGCTCATCTTTTCCCTTCATATTACTCTACAAAAAAAATGAAAAGACACTAAGTAAGATAGAAATCCAATTGATAGAATGACAGTATTCTCCAGCTGGAAGAGACTGGAGAGCTCATTTAGACTAGGGGTTCCTCGTTTTCTTTGAGCAGTCAGTCTGGGAAGCCCATGGGTCCCTTTTTAGAGTAGTATTTTTAGATATATAAAACAAAACACATTCGATTACAAAAGAAATCAAGTATATTTAAATATAAGTATCAAAAGATCTTTTTCAAAATTCTCCATTGGTAGGAATTTGTTCACGGACCCCAAGTTAAGAACTCTTTATCTAACCCTCTCTTTATCGTCCAAGCCATCATGTCAAAGATGAAGAAGCTGAGGCCCCAAAATAGGATGGAGTCGTTCCAAGGTGTCCAGATATGAGGCAGATCTCAGGTCTCAAAGCCCAGTCCCCTAACTCTTCAGCTTTCTTTTGCAGCACCACCTTTTCACCTCCCTATCCAGCCGATTTCCAGACAGTCAATAAACATTTGTCAAACCCCTAGGATGTTCCAGGCACTACGGTGAGCAGTAGGGATTATAAAGCAAGGCAGAAGAAGGTCCTTACTCTCCAGGGGTTTAGAGAACCAGTGTTTTGTTCAATGCTGAAGCTGCAGCAAAGGTTCAATTTCTAGTGCTTACTGATGCATTTTAAAATCCCCTTTCTCTTAGATATAAAAGCAGAGTGCAGTAAGCTCAGAGCTCATGTAAATGGCCACAATAAAATTATGCAGCTCCAAGGTACTTTTCAAAAAGGATTCCAAGGGCTCTGGCAGACACAGCCCTGAAACACACACAGGGCACAAGACTTCTGGGAGCAAGGGTGGGCTTTAAGGAAATAGTGATGGTTACTGCTGAAATGCTGCATCCAGGTACCAAATGAGCATTCGAGTAATTCCTGGCAGTGCCTAAAATGATGGAGATGTTCTGTTAGACACTGGGGGATACCAAGAAGCCTAAGGCTTGGTCCTAGCCTTCTGGGAGTCTTATCATCTTATCACTAATGAACTAACTCTATAAAGTAGTGCCCAAACAAAGGCAAATGGGTGGTAGAGATTCTTGTTTAAAATATGATTGGGTTTGTTTAATGCATTTGATATGTCAGGAGAAATTAGGGTCTGGCCCCCTTCAGAAGACAGGTGGCAAAATAGAAGCAACTGGGAATGAGAAAGCCTAGAGTCAGGACACTGGACAAGTCACTTAACCCTGTTTACCTCATTTTCCTCATCTGTCAAATGAACTAGAGAAGGAAATGTCCAACCACTCCAGTGTCGCTGCCAAGAAAACCCCAAATGGGGTCATGAAGAGTAGGACATGACTGAAATGACTGAGCAACAACCACAAGAGGCTCCCTTTTCAAATGTAATTCCCAGCTACTGGTGGAAAGAAGACCCAGAAGCTGAGAGCTCTTGTTTTGGTTCTTAGATGGGACTCAGTTCTCCCTGGAAAGAGTTCCAGACAAGGATACAAATCACAAGCAAGCAAGCATTTATTAAACACTTTCAAGGTGCTAAGTCCCCAGGGACAGGAAAAAAAGATCAAAAATAGTTCTTGTTCTCAAGGAGCTTACAATCGAATGGGGATGATGATTTGTGCATTAGTAGATACATACAAATTCTAATGCATAGAGAGTAGATGTATGGGAATCTCCGAGGGAAGATTACACCTAGCAGGTGTAAAGGACCCTGAAAGCCCTCCTGCAGAAGGTGACCCCTGACCTAGGTCCTGAAGCTCTCTGGTAGAGGGAGAAGTGGAGCTGAGGAGGGAGGGGGGGAAGCATTTTTTGAGATTGGGGTTTAGATTGGAATAGATGTATCATGTACATGCATCATTGTTTTCATGTTGTCTTCTCCATGAGACTGGGAGCTCCTTGGGTCAGGGAATGAATTTTTGGTGTTTTTTTATCCCCAGCTTTTAACACTGCACCTGGCATACTGTAAATGCCTAATGAATGTTTGTTGACTTAAGACTCTGTACAATTTGATCATCCCCAACTTCTGGACAATCTCTTCTCTTGACTTTTTTCATATTGCTCTCTTCTTTCTTCTCCAAATTTCCCAGGAAAGAGACTTTACTCTGTCTTCTTTCTCTGTATATTTCCTTCCCAACTCCTTTTCGTTTTCATGTTCCAGACATACTCCCCACCCCTTCCCAATACAGCCTTCCCTTGTATCATGAGGTAGAGGAGTTAACAAAAACACCAAATGTAGTTCATATGTTGACCACATATATGGTATTCTATCCTATTTGTTTCTTTCCTGTCTCCTAAGGTAAAGGAAGCATATTTCACTATTGGTAACCTTGGGTGACTTTTCAGTTGCCCAGATTTGGACTTCCATTCATTGCTCTTTCCATTGACTTTGCTGGAGTGAGGTTCTGGTTTACTCTCCTGGTTCTGTTCATTCTGCTCTACATCAGTTCATACAAATCTTCCCATATTTCTCTGAATTCTCAACATTCATCATTTCTCACAGCTTCCTGGTATTTTCCTACATCCATATGCCACAGTTGATTGATCCATTTCCCAATCAATAGGTATTCATTTGGTATCTAGTTACATAGCACTTCTTGCTGCAGCAAAGAATTGGGAACAAAAACAGTGCCCCATCAATTGGGAAAAGATGAACAAACTGGGATACATGAAGCTAATGGAATCCTTTTATGCTGTAAGAAATTATCCAGGGGTGGCTAGGTGGTACAGTGAATAGAGCATCATCCCTGGAGTCAGGAGGACCTGAGTTCAAATCCAGCCTCAGACACACCTCCTCCTCTGGGAAAGGAAGGCAGGAGGAATGCACTGGGAAATATAGGAAATGGGGAAACCAAAGAGATCAATATGATTTTATTTGTTCAAAGTTCTACTTCTCACTATTTGCTACTTCTGCCTCTTTGCTTCCATCTTTGACATCTAGAGACATATGCCTAAGAGTGGATGACAGAGTCAAGGAACAGAAATAGGTTAGTGACTTTTCTAGCTTCTTCTGATGAGTTGGACCTATTTCTGTCTACACTAGCAGTGTGTGACTTTGCCAGTCTTCTCCCAATGACACCTCCAACATTTCCAGTGAAGAAGGTGTATTATGGGGTCAGCCACCTTTCAAGGGTGCTATTGCAGCACTCCAACCCCTAGCCTTCTGCTATGCCAGGAGGGCTGCCAACCCCTCCCCCTCCCCAAGAGCTTTACACTTGCTGACTCTTGCAGCAAGCTACTTGGTGACTCTCAAGAGGAGAAATGAAAAACTTTGTGCCAGCCACTAACTCTCCTGGCAGGTGGTAGTGGCAATTCTCCCAAGCAGCCAAGGGGAAAGTGATGGCAACAAGCAGCCCACAGACAGCCTTGTTCACACAGGCTGCCAGTTGCCAAACTCTCAAGTCACATTAATTTTTTTTGGCAGAACATAAAATGCCAAACCAAATCACATAGAATAATATTTAGACTCCCCAAACTGACTGATCCTTAAATCAAGAAAAAAAAAATTGGTGTTGAATTCACAACCTAAATTGAGATGCAGATTATACCAGAGCTGTATTGAAAAGACATTTGATAAGAAAGCAGCAAAGATAGCCTGCAGACATTGCCTAGGGGCATGGAACATACTGTTCATATAAAGGGAACATGGGACTTGTTTGTACTCTAAGGACGTTCATAAATATAATGTAATTGGTTAATTGACTGCTTTGCCTACAGGTCAGGAACTAATTTACTGTTGCTATTCCCTTGCCATTGAAATTCAAAGAGTGAAAATCCATTCTGTGAAGGGAGAACTTGGTGCTGGCAGGGTGATGAATCAGGGAGTCAAGCTCCAACTGAGGTTTCAGGTCCTGCCCCCTCTCTTTTTTAGGGGAGAGTCTGGCCACTCATTCATCAACTCAGGCTTGAGCAGCTTGCACAACCTCTATACCCCCTGGATTTACTTGTACATAAGAAGGGGTACCTCTAAAAAGAGTATGAGTGCTCTCTCTCCCTCTTCTTTTCTCTCTCTCTCTCTCTCTCTCTCTCTCTCTCTCTCTCTCTCCCTCTCTCCTTTTTTCTCTCTCTTTCTCTCTCTCCCTCTCTCTCTCCTCTCTGTCTCTTTCTGTCTCTCTGTCTCTCTGTCTCTGTCTTTCTCTCTCTCTCTCTCATTTTAGTTTTATTTTCACATACCAAATGGAATGCTAAACAACAAAGAATCATACTGTGATTAGAATAGAATCCAATATCTTATCACTGTTGTTTGTCCTTTGTTTCAAAGAACCAGCAACATCATGGGGTGATGTCTTAACTTGTGTGTGAATTGGATTTAAGTGAGACAGAGTTGCCCAAAGTTATCAGCCTTACTTTTTCTTCCAGAGGCGTCAAAGTCCAGTGACAAGACAAAAGTCAGGACAGCTGACGGAGCAGGATGCCTCAGTATCTTTCATGTCTGACCAAGCTCTCATCAGTTCACAGCACCTGCTTGGGCTGCCTTAATGGCTATTAGAACAAATTGTGCCCATCTGCTCATTCCACCAGAGGAAGTCTTCACAAGCTTGGGGCAGACATCTCCCTAAGTCACCAATGGGTCTGAGGCCTGTTGGTTACACTTGACTTGATTTAGCCTGTTTGCTGAGTCAGTTTTACTGAGTGTAGTCACTGAGAGCTTCAGCTTCTTGGAGTCACAAGTCAGAGTTGGGTGAAAGGTGGACAGCACAGGTAGATAAGCAGTCCTGCAAAGGGCTTGGCTGCCCTCACACCAGAGGGGCTAGTCCTCCCTGAACACCCCCCACACCCCAGTTTAGCACTACAATCAGGTGAGAGTTAAATATTCAGGCCTCTTGGAGACACTGGCACTTTCTTTTTGAGAGCTGCTAATTAAGCCCTTCTACTTTTTCCTTCCACTAAATCCAATCTGATCAACACCAAGGAGACTTTTGCTTTTTAGTGATCTCCTTCTTTCCTTCTCCCTCCCTCCCTCCTTTTCCCTCTCTCTGTCCCTCTCTCTGTCTCTCTCTGTCTTTCACACCATTTGTTGATTTCTAATTAGGCCCTAATGAATCATGAGGGTTGTGATACCCTCTGGCTCTAGAAAGGGTATATATTCTCTGAGGTTAGCATTTTGCTTTGGGTCTCACTCATTGGAAGAGTGTTGCTGTGATTTGGCCAGATGAAACTCTGGGTAGCCATTAAGGAGCTCCCCGGCTTTGAACACCCAGATGTTGGTGCTTCTCTCTCCATATATTGCCTTGGTCAGATGGTTGGATCTGCCTGTTGCTCTGCACTAATTTCTCAGACAGTTAGAAGCCCTGTCTGTTGGTCTTTATTTCTCTGCTTGTATTTTCTCTGTAATTCAGGGTGCTGATTTTTCCCCTGAACTAATGAGTGTAAATTAAAAAGATTGCTGACCCCTTGAACAGCTCTCTTTCCTAGTAAAGCAGATCTAAGAAGCTGTGCTAGCTGCTGTCCTGGGGATGCCAGTGTGGTTGCCGCTACAATTATACATGAACATAATATCATATATGAATATAATATAACAAATGTAAGTAAATAAATATAAAATAGTCTCATGACCAAGAACTAGAGAGGGGAGAAACCTCAGGGGAAAGACTCATTACAGATGAATGAAAATAGTAAAGTCAGTTAGTAACAAGGATCTATCCCAGGCTGGTGGTGATGGGAATGGAGAGGAGGGGATAGGTGTAAGAGACTAAAAAGGAGAAGAAAAAGGATTTGGTAGTTGATGGGCTGGGAGGAGTGGAAGGAGAAATAAGGGCTAAAGTAAGCTCCAGTTAGGAAAGGCAGGAGGGTGGGCAGCACATTCTAACACACTAAATTGGCTCCTGGGAGCTACATTCAGGGATGTACAGGTGATGGCCTGTAAGCAGTGGGAACTGAAGCTAAGTGTGAGTAAAGGACCCTCACCCTTGAGGTTCAGCCATCAAGTAAGGGAGACAAATTAGCACTGAGAAAGCATTTGCTATGGGCAGGCGCTGTGCTGGGAAACTCAGAGGTAAAGGTCAAAGGGCAGAGCATCCAGGAATGGGGCACAGCTGATGCAAAAGCATGGAGATGGGAAATGGTGATGTGTTTGAATATCTTCGAGTAGGTCACTGCATTTGCCATCAAGTGAGGTACAAGAAAGATGGAAAGTCAAGAAGAGGCCAGGATATGAATCACTTTAAAAGCCAGACAGGAGTTTAAATTTGATCCTGGGGATAATAGGGAACTAATGAGGTCATCAACTGAGGGAACAGAGAGAAAAGAGGCCAGGCCAGAGCCTTGGGGTTCTGGTTCTATTAAGGGATGCTCAGTGTATCACTCAAAAAAGGAACAGGCTTCGAGATCGGGGAACACCAGACTCGCCTCATTTCCCTGATATTTTTTTAACTAGATTACTAAACTGGTAGATTGGGAAAATGCTATAGAAATGGTTTACTTTGATTTTAGTGAGGCCTTTGACAGTATCTCATGCTAATCTTGTGGATGTAGAGATGTGGGCTAGATGAGAGTGTAATTAGATGTGGGACTGGTTGAATGGCTGGACCAAAGAGAAATCATTAATGGCTTATTGTCAGCTTAGAAGGCACTCTCCAGTGGAGTGCCCCAGGGAACTGGGTTTTTCTATCAATAACTTGGAGAAAGGCATTGATAGCATGCTTATCCCACCCTCTGGGACCAAGTAGAACACGTCTAATCTCTTTTCCACATGACAGCCCTTGCCACGTGTGGGGACACTTATCTAACTGGACATTTTTATTACTAGCTTAGTTATTTTAATAGAGTTAATATATGGCACTGAGATATGGACCCCACTGCCTCCAAAGAATTAAGTACAACTGTCACATGGGAGTACATGGAGATGCCCTCGGTGGGTATGAGTAGGCTGCAATGTGCAACCAAGAAGGAGTTCCTAAGAGGAGCAGGGTGAGGGGTATCATCAGGCATGACAGGAAGAGAAGACAAGAAGTGGAAAAAGCAAGAGCACCAAGGTGGGCATTCAGAGAGCTCTGTGGGATGTCAGGAGAAGTGGAGAAAGGCCTCCAGTACATTGGGTACAACTCCTGTGGCTAGCATAGGAGAACGTGAAGACTAGCCCCACATGGAATAAGAAGCTATGGATGACTTGAGATCTGATTTTTGGAAGGAATTTCAGAACGGATGAGATCACAGAGCCATCTAAATATCTGACTGTTAGAAGGAAAGGCACATCTGTTACAATGAATCATTCTTTTCTTTGGGTCTAGGAGGAGGAAATGATTTCTGTTTTGACTTTTAATATTCAGGAAAGAATAATAGAGATGAGTGTAGGAAAGAGTCACTAACACTTTGTCTAACAAAAACATTATTTCATTAAAATAACCAAAATAGCAGTTTAAGTCATCCTTCCAGGCAGCGTGGCAGAGCAAATGGAGAGTCAGCCTTGGAGTCAGGAGAACCTGAAATGCTCACCACAAGTGGGATCCTGGACAAGCCATAGAAACTCTTAGTGTCTCAGGTGACTCCCGGAGACTAAATACGGCAGAACAGTTGTCAAGGGAGTTTCTTTCTGGGGAATTCTCATGACTGATTAAATCAAAGGTCCAAATCAGCTGCTACTATATTTGTGCACACTTCAAAGGGAAGTTAGGATGTAGAACAATCTTCTCACGTGATTCCAGATTTGGTTCTGGCCAATACGATACTGAAGAACAAGAGAATGGGAAAGGTAGAAGAAATGCCCACCATGCCTAGAAGCACATAATAGAATGAGGAAAGGTGTGTCCAGCAGGTCAGAGGCATAACCTAGACCTGGAGACAGTGAATTTCAAAGAATTCAGAGAAAGAATCAACAGGATCTCTTATCCTAAAATTCTACAGGGGAGATCCATCCAAAATGGAAGGGATGCTCTCAGGGAAAAGATTTTGATAACACAGACACAAATGATAATGATGTAGAAGGAAAAAAGAGAAGTGTTATTTAACTAAACAATCATATATTAATCATTTACTATATGCAGAGCATGGTACTAGGCACATCAACTGAATACAGACAAAAACAAAGTAGTGCCTGACCTCAAGAAGCTTATAGCCTACTTGAGAAGCATAGCTGATGCCTAAATAATTTTAGCCTAACCATAGTCAAAGCCCAACTAGATTGAGGAAGGAGAGGATACTGCTCATTGGGGGTGTAGGAGGGTGGCAAGGAGGAAGAGGGAAGGCTTCCCTATTGTGGGGGCAACTGAATTGGTCTTAATGAAAGCCAAAGATTCAGAGCTAAAATTGTAGAGTAATTGCATTCCAAGCATGGGGAATGAATTAAAATAAATGTTTTGGAAATGGGAAATGGAATATTAGTTTCAAGGAATATCCAATAATCAGTTTGAGTACAAGAAACTTAATCAACCAACTTGCATTTATACTCTTTTTTAAAATTTAGATTTTAAAAATTCTGAACTTATGAAACACCAAGCTAAGAGCTTCTATATACATAATAGAATACAAAGAAGAAGACTGATAAGAAACACTCTATTCCCCACCCTTTGCTTGTTTAAAAAACTACACAAGAAATTCAACCCGTTACTTTCAAAACTATCCTGCTTATCAGTGCTTTCTTCTGAACTCCTTTCTTTCTCTCTATGCATTTTAAAAATGTTTCCATGGTCTTCCTTTTTCTTTTCTTTCTTTTTTGGCATTACCATCACAACTCCCCTCCCCAACCTGTCTTCAATTAAAAAACAGACAGAAAGAAAAATCCCTTGTATCCAAATAACCACGGCCAAGCAAAAGCAATATCTATGGTGGCCATGTCAAAAATACATGACTCCCTCTGCTAGGAGGTGAGTAACATGCTTCATCTTAGGTCCTCCAGAGACCTGGCTGGTCCTTGCTTGGATCAGGGTTCTTCCATCTTTAAATCTTGACATTTTGCACATTCTTGTCATCTTTGCATTAATTGTTCTCCTGGTTTGATTCCTGCGTCTGTTCAGACATCACAGGATCCTCTGAAAGTCTCTCTTTTGTCTTTTTAATTGTCATAACAATATTCCATTCCGTTTACGTCCTGCTATTTTTTTCCACCATTCTCTAATTTCTGGGCACATCCTTCATTTCCAGATCTTTTCTTTTGTTTTACAATTTACATTTTTGAAGGACATTTATAGTAGATGAAAATAAGGGTAAGTCCCTGAGGACTAGCACAAAAGAGTTGCTGTGAGAATAATACGGAGAGTGTTAAAGCCCAGAGCAAGCTGAGGCTGGTGCTACATGCTAAGAAGGAAGGAAGGAGGCTTTATCAAGCTATGAGGGGCCAGAAGAGCCGCAGCTAGAGTTAGATAAGATAGTGATAATGAATAACATCAAGAAGGCAGAGCCCCTCAGCTTCCACCAAGGACAATGATTTTCAGATCTGCAAGTATGACATAAAAGTGGTTAATAAGATGAAACCCAAGATAAATGAAGAAAAGCTAAGTGAGTGCATTGGCCTGGAAGAAGTCAGTTACCGAACACGATGAGCCCCATCTGAGGAAGTGATAATTACAAAGCTCTTCATGATCTTTGAGAGATTTCGGAGAAGGACTGAAGAAGCTGTAGGGTTGTTCGAGCCTTGTTTGGGGTTTTTCTCTTCAGTCAGATCCACAGCCACACCCAGCCAGCACGGCAAAGGTCTTTAGATCAAATTCATTTGGGGGCCTTTTTCTATGGACCAAAAGAGCTGTCATCACTGCAAAGGCTGCATAACAATTGGAATTCCATGGGAAACCAGGAAATGACAATGGCAGCTTGCAACTCAGGGAAGAAAGCTGCCCCGTCAATGATGTCACCTGTGGGAAGCAGCCTGTGGGAAGGCAGCAAATAGCGATTTCTGGAGACAAAAAAATGTTTTACCTGGGAAACAACCCTAGGACCAAGAGCTGTGCAGGCCCGATTGGTTTCTCTCCCATGATGCCTTAGCTATGCTCCCTTACTGTTTGCTCTGGTCACTTGTGGCATGGGAACCTGTGGGAGAGTATGCTCCCTGTGTCTATGAATTGATTTTTATTTTTCTGTCCTTTCCTTTTCCATTCAAGTTCCATGTGTTTTGCTTGGAATTAATGTGCCCTATGGTTTGATCTGCTAAAAGTCAAACATTTTGGAGAATCATGGGTGGTGATTTTAGGTAAAGGCTGACCCCAAACGGGCCTTGAAGCCAGCTTTCAGAGGTCCATGTTTGTAGAGCTCCTGGCTGCCAGTTAGAGATGGCACGTTGGGCTCTATCCAATGCAGCGGCAATACAGAGTGAATGAACATCGAGTGGTTGAGAGCCCTTAACCAGCGGCTACCATGCTAATTGTCTGGACAAGAGGGTAAATAAACCTATTGAACAAAATGAGTTTATTTATAAATCTCAGCAGGGCTTGGGCATTTTACAACCTGCCTTTGCTTTTTGTTAGAGATTGCTTCTTAAAGGGATCATGTTGAAAGTGAAATTTGAAAAGTACATTTGAACAGAGCAGAACCCCTTAAGACAAAGGAAATTGGGGATGGGGGGGAGTGTGATTTCCTCATATTATTCATAACTGGACTCATGCAGCAAGCCAGAGGGAGGAAGGCCAAGAATCTAGGCTGATGTGAGGGGCTGGGGGAAGGGGGTTCCTAAAAATAGATACACTGGCCAGGGGTCATGAATCCAAAGGCTAGACATGCACACATGGAGCCAAGCCTGGGAGGCAAGGCAGGGTGGAACCAAGGGTGTTCTGGGAGATGTTTAACAATCAGATCTGGGGGTGGGGAGGGGCAGGGTGGAACCAAGGGTGTTCCAGGGGATGTTTAACCATCAGATGTGGAGGAGGGGAGGGGCAGGGTGGGATGTATGCATCCCCCACTTTTTAGCTTAATTCCCAGCATTGATATTTTCTTCATTACTTTCTGAAGCCTAAACAATCCACAAAACAGTCCATCAAACCCCAATCCCTAGCATTTTGATGATTTCTGAGGGGCAGATGCTCACCCTGAACATGTAAGCATTACCTCTCACAACCTGGTTGGAGCTGGCTCAAGTGAGTGACGTATTAAAGGGACAGAGTGAGGTCAGAACAGAAGCCAATATAGAATAACAGCAGCTAGCCTGATCATCTCATTTATTTTTCCCAATAGCTTGTAATGTATTCCCATTTTGCAGGTGAGGAACATGAAGCTCAGAGAGGTTAAGTAATTGGCTCAAAGTCACACAGGAAGCATCAGGGGTAGAACTTGAAGTCACATCTTCTCTGATTCTAAGTCTAACACGTTTCTCACTAATTAAGGCAGGAGTTAGGAGAGGTAATTGGTAGAGTTCTAAATGCACAGGCAATGGGAGAGCTGGCAGCAGGTGCCAGGGAGCCCAATCTAACAGGGGATCAGAGCTGAGGCATTGGTACTTTCAAACAGTCCCAGCCACTGGGGCACTAACCTCATGGATCAGTAGTGATACAGCTTGAGCACTCATTCAGAGAATCACTGCTCCTCATTTTCTTCCCCATTCAAAACTGGTCCTATAACATGCAGCACAGAGGAATGAATGTGTGGAAGATGGGTAGGGACAGCTGGAGGGACAAGAGGGTGTGGAAGGTTGCTGCAGGCTGTAATGTGACTATATAGAATTACAGGCCAAGAGCTTCAAAACAGACTCCTAGGCAAGTGGCAAGAACTTATAGATGTGTTCCCTGGGCTTCACCATGAGCTTTGCTATGGTCCTAGAGTGCTAGGCAGAGAATCAGGGAGAACTAGGTAAAATTCCTACCCCAGACACTTACTAGTTGCCTGGCCCTGGGCAAATCATTTCATCTCTCTGACACTCAGTATTCCCTTCTATAAA
Source organism: Pseudocheirus occidentalis (assembly GCA_028646575.1). Taxonomy (NCBI): domain Eukaryota; kingdom Metazoa; phylum Chordata; class Mammalia; order Diprotodontia; family Pseudocheiridae; genus Pseudocheirus; species Pseudocheirus occidentalis. The sequence goes on along the minus strand of JAQQSW010003174.1, from coordinate 64 downwards.
ATGGGAATAATGGTTTGAGGTTCCAATAAGATAATGAATGCAAAGATACTGGCTAACTTTGAAA
>JAQQSW010003173.1:0-14758 GCA_028646575.1 Pseudocheirus occidentalis | reverse complement strand
GGAGTTGATTCAATCAACAATTCACAATATACTGATCTGCCACTCCTGGGGCAACCATTAACTTTAGTTTCCAAATAAAGTTCTTAGACAACCACACAAACCTTCCACCCCTTGATTTCCAACAAATCTCGGTTTAGTCCAAGGGGAGGCCTTTTCTTCATTTTGACTCTGGGTAGTCTCTCTGATTCCCTGGATCCTCTTCCCTGGTCCCAGCTCCCTCCTGAGTCTGTCAAACAATCACCTAGATTCAGGAGCTGAAAGCTGGCAGGTTTTCTTCTAATCCTCAAAGATGAACAGTTCCCAGGGCAATCCCCGGCACACACTGAAGTTCACCAGGTTCAGCACACCTCAAACCCTTCAGAACTTCTCTTGCCTGGAACTCAAAGATCAGCCAGACCACCAGCAAACAAAGTTATTCTCAGAAAATAGTTAATTAAGCATAGTTTAATATGCACATATGAATATATTTCATGCATACCTTTATATGCATATACACAAAAATGCATGTGTGCATATATGAAGTGTGATTTGTTGCCTTTAAATTACTTATAAATTAGTATTTCAAATTATTTATCATTTATAGAAGAATATATGTTCTTTGAGGGCAAGGGCTATTGTTCATCTTGTTTTGTATCCCAGTGCTTAACACAATGAATCCCATATAGTAGAGGCTGAATAAATGCTTTCTGTGGCTTTATTGCTACAGATGCTCTCTTAAGCCCTGTAGACTGTAGGCCTTATGCAGCTTAGTTCAATTACCTTCATGAATTACAATGACAACTCAAGCAGCCTGTTCTGAGACTCTCTACTTCTTCAATTCTCCCTAAAGGGCATCCCAGCTTTAGGCCTCTGGAGCTCTATATTGACCGAAACACAAGGAGTCCACAGGAAATAATGACATTTATTAAGAGACAACTCATTTTGTCTTTATGTTTTAGGTGGCCTCTGCTTCTGGTGTTATCTTTTGATGTTCATTATGTATGCTATTTGCATAATACTATGTATAATGTTCAATATTTATTCCTGGGAGCTTTGGTGCATCACAGAAATGGCCAGAGGAGTGAAGAACAGGTTGACTCAGCCTGTGGCCATCTTTGCAAGCTCTCATAGATCAGAGACACAGTGACACTGCTCTCTATTTACCTGACCTTATGAAAGCTTGTTTTTTCTACATTTATAAAAAGTCTAAGGAGTGGGAAGCCTGGCACAATGCAACTTTTTTTAGGAATACAGTCAGCAAGAAAAGGTGTTATTTAATTAATAACTATGCAGTTTTGTAGTACATACTTGCACATGGTATATAATATATACGCATAAGTATGGTAATAATCAAAAGTAATGCTATATATGCATATATGTGTGTTATGTGATATCTAATTCACATTAGCACAATGCCTAACACAGAGTAGTTGCTAATAAATGTTTTTTCCTTGCTTGATTGAAATACTTTGACTTACTGATGCTGTCTTCTATGTGGGGTTATTTCACTTAAAATTGCACATATTTGACTAGACTTCATAAGTGACTCGACAGTGATTTATTTGGGTGTATATATTTTATTTCCAACAGAGATTTCTCAAGGAACTTATTAAGAAGTTGAGGACACCAGAAATTTGTGTGTGCCCCCATTCATACAAGTACATACATGCACACATACATACATGCATGCATACACGCATACTATGTACATCCATATGTGCATATGTACACATACAAGAAACAGCTAAGAAAAATCTCAGGCAGTGTGTATGATTGTCAAAAAATGTAGTAACAGCATTAATTGTTATTGGGGTTTAGTTAATGGAAAGATCAGAATGTATTCAAGTGGTCGGGGAAGGCCATTAGAAAGATAAATGAAGAGAAGGAGATTGGTTATTTAGAAGAAAAAAACCAAGGTTATCAAGAAATCACAGAAAAAAAGGTAGGATAGAGAGGAGACAAATTATGGAGACCCTTAAATTCAAGGTTGAGTCTGAATTTTATTTTAAGGATTTGTCAGTAAATAGACATTCTTATTCAGGAGATTAATATGACAAAATCCATATTTTTGAAGCTTTTTCTTGTAGTAGATTGTAAAATGCATCCAAATGTTCATATACATGTACACATAAATATGTATATAGACATAGTACACATATTGTGTTACTCATTTGGGGATTTCTACACACAGAAAGACATCCCTATACTTGCAGGGAACAAAAGGGGGATTTTGTATTTATTTCTTGATAAATTCTTTAATATGTTTCTTATAATGTGTCTATCATATACTCTCATACATACAAGCACATTCAAAACTGGTATGGTTTCCTTGCCTATCTGTAGTTTGGATTTACATAAGTTGTATTTTAGAAAGCATGTGTATATGTGTATGTATATGACAATATATGTATATGTAAGTATACAATTTATATAGCTGTATGCACTGAATATATGTGATAAAGATGCCTCTATCTCAGTTCAGAAATGCACCTACATCCTGTTCCTTATTCATTCCTTTGGAGGACACTGTTTGCCTTTCAAAGGGCTAAAAGGCTTTTCCCAGCCTTCCTCATTGCTTTATTTTTACTATCTCTCATTGGTATTTTTCCTGCTTTCATTTTCCTTACAAAACAGAGAGAAAAGAAAATGTTCATATTTATGGATTATTCTTTTAAGAAACAAAATAGTCAAAATTTATCATTTTGTCTTTTTACAAAATTTCAAATTTCACAAGGAAATTTAAGGTTGAGATGTCACTGTGATGTTTTCCTTTTTTAATACAGATTTTTTTTTCTTTTAATGTGTTGTGGAATGGGGATGGGGATTAGGAGTGGGCAAAGAATGCAAAAAAAGTGGATAATACTATGAATATAGAAGTAGGGACCTACCAGAATACCTTAAGTGTTTCTAGACAACAATGGGCACTTCTATCAGAGGTAATGGTTTTCTGTCTTTCCATTAAAGTTATCTTATCCGTGATTACCATACCTCTCTGAATGATCATGGAACAAAGACTTTAGCCCTGAATGAGCACAACAATAGCATCCAGAGTGACTTTGGGCAAATTAGGAAGAGAACAAAATTTATCATTTGCATCCACTCTATTTAGCAGATTAACCAAAGAGTACTTAGGAAGCATCCAGTAGATACCAGGCACTGTGCTATGCACTGGAATCCAAAAGTTAAAATAAAACAGTTTATATCTTCAATAAGTTTTCATTCTTTAAAAATTACTAAATTTGGAATTAGTCAATAGCAAATCAATCAGTAAAGAAACATGCATTGAGCACTATATATGTGCCAGGCACTGTGCTAGACACTAGTTATACAAAGGGAAAAAAAGCACTCTTGGCCATCAAAGGGATATAGTTCTAGGGGGAGAAACAACCAGTAACTAAATGAAAAATATAAACAAAACCAATATGAGATCATTTTTCATGGGAGTCATTAACAGGAGTGAGGATCAGAAAAGGCTGAATTTTCTTTTCTGTACATATTTTGCAGTTGAAAGATGCCTAAAGATTCCTGCCAAGGAAACCAATTTGAAAATATTGTTTTAAAATTTTTTAAATTTATATCTTCTGCTTTATACATCACTTATATTCCTCAATCTTATTTTCCCCTACAAGAGAGAATCATCTATTATATGTTTGAAGAAACTGATAATAAATGAGTGCTGAAAAAATCTAAACTCAATACTCATTCCCAACAGAAGTCTGATGGTTGTATAGAGTATGCCCCACTCTTGACTCTCCATTGCTACAAAGGAGAGGAATTTGGTATCTTCTCATGTATCTTCTTCAGGGCAAAGACTTGTCATTATAATTCCATAGTACTTCATTTGGATCGCTTCATTGTTGTTTCTGTTTACATTGTTAGTCATTGCCCATATGGTTTTCTTGATTCAAGAAAATTTTGACAAATTCATTGAAACCTTTCCACATGAAATAATTGGTTTGGGTAAACAGAATCCTGTAGAATTTGGAGGTTGTGTGTGTGTCCAGACAGTAAAGTCTCTCCTTTATAGCCCTTCTACCACATATGAGTTAGAAAACTGTAATTCACTAAACTATATTTTATATTGGGTTACAGAATAGTGAACAATTTACTAATTCTGCAGCTCATTTTTTAATTTCTAAGAACCTTAGGTGAAATCCCACATCTCTACATTCCAATTCCCATCTAAAAATGGACTGCCATAATTATATGTTAAATATGATTCAAATCTGCAGGGAACTGTAACTCAATAAGCATGAAAAAATTAATGAAAAGCTTAATTATTATTATAATACCATTAAAACCTAATAAAGAAGAAAAAAGTTGATTTCATTTCATTTTAACTTGGGTGTCTAATATCTTTTTTTATTTCTTTAACTGAGATGGGATTAATTTTCTTTTAGATTTTAGAAAATGTGAAATGGCATGCTGTGCTACTCCAAAACAGAGGAAAGAAAAGGAAGTATGTACTCTGTTAAAGTGTTTGGAATAACTCAGAGAATAGCTTAGAGGATTTATTTGTCAAAGCTATTATTTCCAAGGATGTTTTTGATCTTGAACTATTTTAAATTATTTATCATGTTCCCTACCATGCAGAAGCTTTCTTTGACCAACAGAATCAAGCAACATGTAGATATTAAAGAATTCAGAATTTTAACTTCATTAGCAAGAATTTAATATTACATAGATTATCACTAAAAAATGAAGGGGAGTCCAGTCTCTTTCTGGGCAACCATCCACAGCTCCCCAACAATAAAAACCACAACCAAAAGTCCAAATGTGAAAGATTCAAGAAGGTGAGAATTCATCCTATCTTTTTTGGGTAAAGGAGTTCTCTACACAGCTAAGTAGCCAGCTTCACAGCCTTATATTTCTGGCATTTTTGAGAGACTCTCTTGATTCTGTGGATTTTCAAGGAAGTGGAGCACATTACTTGGTAACTATGTCACTTCTGCACCTACTGCTTAGGTTCACTCATTATATCCTATGACTTATAATGATCCTTCCCAGGTAAAGAGTAACAGACACTAAAGCAAATGGTAAATGTGATAAGAGGAACATGGGGAATTAGAAAAGATTCTGGAAAGAAAAAAAATAAAGCTCCTGCGGGACTGTCATAGAACTATTCTCTTCTCTCATATATTTGAGACAATTGATTCTACCTTATTTTGTGCATATTAGACTGAATTGGTCCTCAAGGTATAACTTATAAATGGAGTTCAACTTTATCTCTAGAGATTTCATGTCTTTGTCAGCACTATTCTAGAAGATGCCTACGTATCTCTGAACACTGATCTTTAGATGACAAGGCAAATTTAGAAATTGCCATTAAAAGTGGCATCATGGAATCGTCACGACTGAATATGGCTTGAAATTTTAGGAGCACCTGCCAACAAAATAGGCATCTTCTGAAAATCATCAAAATCACTGAGACTCAAATACATGGAAAAAAGGAACTTTCCTGAGAAAGAAAAATTAATTTATGAACAGGCCCTCTATTCTATAAAAATAACTTTCTCTAGCTATAGCAATAGAGATTAGACTTGTAATTCCCTTTGTATAGGAAATGACCTCTACAATACATTCCATCACCTTCTAGTCCTGAGAGATTAAACTGTTCAAGTGATGCCTGCATCAAAATGGGCACAAGCTGAACCAAAGAGTGTGGAATGATGAGACATGAGCCAGGCAGGTTCTGTCATAGCCGTTCCCATTTATTGATCAGAGAGCAGGGTTTATATAGTGAATGTAAAGTGATTATCTCTTAGGTTCCCATGAGAGAATGTTTAATGATCTTGGTCATTTACATACATCCATATGTTTTAACATCCTTGTTCCCCTGCACGCATCTATGTCTGAGTCACTGCTCAATTATCACGACCTAAACTCCTGCAAGTTGGGAAGAGATGGTGAGCCAAACTAAAGACATAATATAGCCTTCACAGGGAGCTGGCTTGAGAGAAATCCTGGACCAGACTCTTCCCATATATGGACCAAGTCAGAACTGGCCCTCAACATCCAAGCTCAAACATTATGGATTATAGGTGGAGGTTTAACCCACATCTTGACTCTGCAGCCACACTGCTTTTTATTATATTATCCCTAAATTAATTACCTCATATCTTTTCTTCATCCCCATTTGTCTTTTCTTTCCATGATGAGTTGCTGTACTCAGCTCCTTTAAGAAGGCAGTTACTGTGAAGTTGTTATGCACCTTTAAGAAGTCTCCTTTTATCAAACTCAATCCACATTAACCCTTTCCTCTTAGAGTTAATACATTACTGTTTCTGATTTATACTTTCAACTTTTGCATCCTTAGCAGAGTAAACATTTCTTGAAGGTAGGAAGAGCTGGAATAAATGAGTGGATCTGTTTTCATCTCTTTAGAACATTTATTATGTATCAAAAACTGGAGATACAAAAAGAAAAAACAGCTTTTGTTCTCAAGGTGCTCATGCTGTATTTTGCAAAGATAATACATAAGAGAACTGAGCTACAGGTTGATAGAAAGGCCTCTAAATTGTAAGGGTTTGGGAACACGTCCAGTGGAAAGACCTGATGATTCCACCAGGTGGGAACCTGAAGGATTAGATTTGTTGATTCCAATCTTATCTATGATATGGGTCTTTCTGCAATTAGCAGTTCTGAAGTGGTCTGCATGGTCACAGAGTTGGAAGAAAGATGAAGGGAAAGCACTGAGGTAGACCTTTCTACTGCCTGCCTATCCATATGGGGAATGGAAAGAGGTCAGAAAAAGGCACAGAGTTCCCTTGGCAGTGGATCTTCCTAATACCATCTAATGATAAAAGGAAAACAAATGTGTGAGGGAGTGAAGAAGGACTCTTCGTGCAGCTCTAATGTGAAGCTCTGGGAGGCCCTAGTGTTGGGGGAGAATCCAAGAAAAGATATGGAAGGAACCCTCTATCACATCCTACCAAATACAGTCAGTCAATAAACATTTATTAAGCACTTACTATGTGGCCAAGAACTGGGCTAAGTACTGGAAATACAAATAAGAAAAAGTAATATAGTTCCTGCTCTCAAAGAGCATATAATCAATTAGAAGATGAAAATACACAAAAGCTAAGAATCACGTAAGATAAAGAGAGATGGCAAAGCCAATCATGAGCGGCTCTCCAGAGGACTGCTGCTGTGAATAACTTTAAGGATCTGACTGTATAGTATAGTGAACTCTCTATTCAGCAATAAACTAAAGCATAACATTCAAGAAACTAATGAACAACTTTCACAACAATATAACATAACAACTTATTACTAAGGCAGCCATAAAACCTTAAACATCCATAGCTAAGTCACAGTCACAATTTCCTCAGTCAATACAGAGTTTCCAAGTAAAGTCTTCTTTCCTCTTCATGGGAGAATGGCTTCCTGTCATCCTTAACCCAATCATCCTTAAGGAGTCCCAGAAAATACGCATACCACCCACCCCTAGGTCATAGTAAATCACAATTTTATCAGTCAATACAGAGGACATGGGTAAAGTCTTTTTTCATCTCGACTCAAGCCTGGCTTCCAAACCCCGTGGCTCCCCCTCCGTGGGCTGACTGCTCCCAAGTCTTGCTTGCATTCACACGTAGGCAGCTCTCCTTTGTAGTTCTACATCTCAGTTTATGAGAACTGCTCCACTCCAAGTCTTTTGCAGTTTCTGGTTCTAGGAAGATAAAGTTTAACAGAGCTACAGCTATATTTACACACATTACTGGCACTATCATCTCAGTTCACCTTCTGTCTAACAAAGTAACACAAATAAACAGTGAAGTCCTCTGTCAGGACTTCTGTCCGATAACAACAGATTAGATCTCTCTCTCTAATAAAAGCAGATAGGGCTCTTCTGTGTGACAGAAAAACAGACAAAGCTTTTGTCTGACAGAACAAGAGAGTGCAATAGAGTGCCAACGTCAGGAACATTTTCTCTCAGTTCTCAGAAATTAACACAGATCCACAGAGCACTAAAATCCGAAGCATTCTCTCTCTCATTTCTGCCTGCTTTCATCTCTGCTCATTTTTCTCTGCTCTGCTCCTTCCTGTTCTACCCTTCCTGCTTTGCTCCTTCAGAAAGCTACACCCATCATGGGCTTAGGTCTATTAAGGGCAGGGGAGGTCTTCAAATCCTTTTAGGCTTATTAAGGGCAACACAACGTATACTGTTTCTAACAGAGACTCTTGATACAATCAAAGATGAGGCTCAAAGGCAATTGAATAGCTAAAAGAAGCAAAGTACTACTTTACTTATCATTACATGGACCTGTTTCTTGTACATCATGGAGTCGAGGCCATGGATTGCAACTGGTGAGAAATGAAGAGTTGGCTGGTCTATGAGATCAGATCCCTTTAAATGGCACTTTGGGGAGGAGTTCTTTGTTCTGCCTTCCAAGCGGAGCAGGTGGAGGATACTGAGTATCCTAAAGAGGTATTTTAAGCACCAAAGCTGATGCAATTGTACAGATGCTGAAAAAATTATTCCCTCTCTACTACCTCATAACTAGCTGACTATATCTATGCTTTTATACATACATACATTCTTATATGTGCATATATATAAAAAATATATGCAGGTGTATGCATATATACACAATACATATATGTATAAATGTATGTACATATACATGTATATGTATGTATATGTGTGTGTATGTGTGTGTATATATGTATATACATATATGAACAAAACAGTTCTATTTCATCTATGATATCTGAACTGAGGTGAGCATTAAGGGGATGGGCTGTAAAGAGAAAACCAAAGATGTAATCTATAGTGAGGAGGGACACTTGTTTTTTTAGGGGAGAAAGGGTGGTGGTAAGTTCTAAAAATGTTCTTCTTGATAGCACTTACCAGAGGTCATGTTACACAGTTAAAACCTTTTAAAAACAAGTCTCTTAATAATATTATACTCATATTAATACTTATGTTAATAATATGTATAGAACCTAAAGGTACTCAAAACTCTGCATTTATGATCTCATTTATTCCGAGCAGCAGCTCTGAAAATTACATTATATTATTATTGTGAGGTTAAAGACTTTCCCAAGGTCATTCAGCTGGTAAATTTTCTGAGGCAGAATTTGAACTGAGGACTTTATGACTGCAAGGAATGAGGAACTATATTGGAGGAGGACTTAGGAAAGGAGTAAAAGAATTTAGGAAGTAAATATGGTACAGAGAGACATGATGGAAACACAGCATCTTGATTTTCCCCTTAGGGCTAAGACAGAAGGGGAAGAGTGACTTCTTCCCTCACAAATAATCAACACTGACTGCTCACTTACTCCAGTTTCTTTGCTCAAGATTCCCTTTCTCCTATGCCTCAAATCAATCTTAACCTTCTTCCAGAGTCACCTGCTTGCTACCTCAGACTAGACCTGAGATTAGACCCATTGTATCATCTGGTGGTAGAATCATAAGAAATCACAGATTTTGGGAGTTGCAGAGTTCATTGACAGCCAAGAAGTCCAAACCATGCACACAAAAAAGTCCCTCCTCTAACATACTTGAAGTACTTTAAGGAATGTTAGTTCATTCCATTTATGGACAGTTCCAACTTTTAATAACTTTTTCATGATGCCAAGTATAATTGACTGCTTCACAACTTGTATCAATTTATAGTTCTAGAGTTTTCCAGGAAGTAAAATTTGTCATTCTGAAGTTTGCAGATAACATTCTCTTCCTTCCTCAAAAACAAAACAAAACAAGCAAACAAACAAGAAAAGTAAATCCTGGGTAACTCTTTATCCTTTTCTGGTTTTGTAATACTTCTCTCATTTTCCATGACTTTTCAAATATTGCTTGCAGTGCCTAAGCAATCATATCTGACAGGTTTTTTTTTTTTATAACATGTATAATTCTTTAGGCCACATGAGTAAAATGATCAAGGATAGCCAGTGTTCTCTAGATTTGGATCCTATATCTTTGGAACACCTAAAATCAGTATTTTTTAAAAAATGTGTGCTGGCTACTTTTCACTATTCCCTTCCCCTCCTACAGAATGCTTTTTGAGGATAATCATGGTGTCACATCTGCCTTGGTCTCTCTAACACCAGCACAATGCCTTGGATAAAGTCAATTAATATTTATTAGTAACAATGAAAATAATTTAGATTATTCTAGTTAACAAATGTAAAATTGTAAACCCTTACTCCCTTGGAATCAACTCCTTTGGAATCAACTAGGGAGACTCTATGCTAAAATACTACATTATTTTCATTAGAACCTAGAAGGCATTCTCATTACTCTATATCCACAATTACCCATGCACTGGAGTTAGCCAGTTTTTACTTTAATTTCTTCTAGAGCCTGTGATTTCTGCCACATTTGTACCCTTATTCCAATCTACTTCAGCCCTACACTCCTCCCATTCCCTATCCCCTCTGCAACTTTATTGTTCACAAACTCTCTTTATCCTGATCCCCTTTTTCTCACTTACCATTTTCTAGTAGAACACACATTTCTTAGCACCTTTTCAAGATTGGCTGCTTCTTCAGTCACTTCCAGTCACTATCCCTAATAGCCATGAGGAGGAATTTCGTTTGTTTCCTTAGATTTTTCGGTGTTTACCTCTGCTACACTCAGCAAAATGTTATTTTCCTTCACTGTTCACTTTGCCCTGGTTTGGTCCTTGCTGTTACATATAAATCTGTAACACTCTCTCATCTCTAAGTTCAATAACTGCTTTAAAAGCTTCTTCATCTCATCACTTTCCCTTTTTGGTCATTCCAGGACAAGGCTTCAAAATGATCTCAATTTTCATTACTACCCACTGTCACTGTACCTAGTGGCCATGCTTTAGACCTTCCCTTTCTACTACAAACATCTAATTGAATTTGCCCTCCAGGTACTGGAAGTCCTAGTTATTATTCTAATATTACAAGCATTTTATAATCTTATAAACATTTTCTGAAAGTTCTCAGGAAATCTTGGAGAATGGTTTCTTGGTCAGCAAAAATATTTCTCATGGTTTTATCCATAAAGCTAAGTTTGCAAGTATAGATCTCTGCCCTCAAAAGAAAAAAGAAACAGAACTCTTCAGACTTGGTCTTGATTCATATTGTTTTGAAAGATCTCATATTTCCTCAGATTTTCTTGCACCAATTTTTTATTTTGTCTTTGTACTTATGGAAATGCCAATCTGAAACGTATGTTACAATCTACCAATGAACACTTCTCTCTTTTCAAAGAAACCAAGTAAAACTATTTTCAAAGAGGATTTTGATGACTGAATAAAACAGAGTTGTTATTTGTAGATGGCAAGGATAGGTAAAAATAGTCTTGTTTGGGTCTGGCAAGTGACTTCAATGATTTTTCCATTGGTTTGTGTTGGGCAAAACACTGTGGGTATCCTTTTACCAAGCCCCTTTTCTTTCATTTCTAAGGCCAAGCGTATCTTAATGGAAATGTGGTAATATGCTTCAGATTCATTTACACTTAAGACATCAACATGCTTTCTAAGAGCCAAATGATGTCTAGAAAGACTTCAAGGGCCTTTTGCTTTTGAACTAGGAGATTGCTTTTGCCAAGAGTGAATGATAGACAGCTCTCACAAGGCTCATGTTCAACTAGAGGCTCCAAACATCTGAACTTGAAAAGGACATAAGATAAAAATCAAGGAAACACCTCTCTACTCCTGCCCCTGTCTCAGGCACAGTTAGACTATGGGAAGGAATATCACCAAAGCAAAATGGTCATTGGGATTTTCAAGTTACCTTAATATAGTTGTGGTCTGTTTTTCAGAAATACCTACAAGAATTAGTGCAATGAGAGAAGAAAAAAATATGAAAGTGGTTATTGATTTTCTAATTTTTAAAAATACTTGCTTAAGTCTGAAACTTATCAAGTACCAAACAAAATGGGAATTTCCATATATGCATTAGGACAGAGGGTTAAAAAAGAAGTATTGCACATGAAAATGTGAATCTTTTGTCATCAACCTTCCCCCTTATAGGTAAAGTTACAGATTACATATGTGCATAAGTATGCATGCACACATACAAACATGTATGTGCATATGTTGTATAGCTATTTTACAGATCATTCTATTATATAATACATGTCGCATTTTGATAGAAGCCTTTCTATAATACAAAGAAAGTGCAATTTCAAAATGTGGATATATATTGTGTACAGACTACATAATTAAATGTGTCTACTTTTCTTTTTAGTTTATCATTTGAACCATAATGGTCAAATTAGATACTGCCAAATAATTTTATTCATTTATGTGTTAATTTACTTAGATTAGAAAGATTTTTTACTTTCAGTTTTATAGTTTCCAAATAGTTGAAAATGAGTATTACTCAGAAGACAATGTCAAGGCATTTGGTGGGTTTAAATAAACTATAATATGTAAAGAAGAACCTACAAAGGAATAAAGGATGGCATTAAAGAAGCATATGCTTAAAAAAGAAAATGGACTACATCTATTGTCACGGTAAAGATTAACAGGCAGACAGCTTGATTGCTCCACTGGAATCATCACATGATAAAGAAAAGTGCAGAAAGCCCCTGCAATCATGCATGGATACCTTGTGGTGAAATTATATAAGGAGCTGAATAAGATGGGCATAGGATAAGCAGCCATAGATGGATTGCTATCTGTATTGTTGGAGGAATATTTATAAACACTTTAATTAGTTGATAATTTTAATGAGATATAAAAGAAAATGATAAACTACTCCAGTATTTTTGCCATGAAAACCCCAAATGGGGTCATGAAGAGTTAAACTTGACTAACTGACTTAACAACAATAGTAAAAGCAAAAAGACAAACTCTTTGCCCAGTGTGGTGATATAGCTTTGACTGATTATTGAAGGATATGAAGAAACTGGTGGACATCCTAGCAGCTAAATTTTAGTAAACCTGAGATCCAAAAATAGCCAACTGTTTCCTGGCCTCACATAGACTTTGCAAATCAGGTTGTTGATGGTGTGTTTCTCCTTCATTTTTGAGGAGAACTGTGGCATCAGCAAAATGATGACATGACTTGCAGTTGACTTTGATTTGAGTAAATGAAGACTGTGCAAGGTCACCAGCTTCACTTTGTCCTCCAGAGGCAAATGGAATCAGTGACCAGATATTCATCAGGATGACTGGAGATGACCCAGGATGCAGTGAGAGACCCTGGCCTTTTTAGGCTAAAGTCTTTTCAGGTATACACTTAGAATGAGATAACACCCATTTAGTGAATAGGCCTCTTTAAGAAGTGAGTTAAGGGTTGACCCCTTTAAATAGAAAAAAAAAGAAAAATCAAACTGAGAGAGGAAGACTCTCAGGGTTGCTATTCCAAGGAGAAACAGTTACCACTGACATTCATTCTAAAACAGAAGGGCCCAAAATACAACCATAAAGTGGAGCTTGAGCAGGGACCTATTGTGGTCCAGTGAAGGTGTAGCACCAATGTGATATTCACAGCACTGATGGCAACTATGAATATGCTGGCATAGTTTCGAATTGAAAAATATAACAGATTCTTCATATAGAAGACAGGGGCAAAGCATTTATTCAGACACCAGAAAGCCGAAAACCTAATTCATCATTGCAGCAAAGAAATTTATACACAATAACACTGCAGAGAGCAACACGATCTCACAGCATTCCACAAACACTTAGAAGTCTAGCTATAGTCTTGCCTGCCTCCTCTTTCTCTCACCACACTAACTGCTCTAACTCCTAGCTTCCTCTATGCTCTGCTTCACCCTTTCTACCCCACCATTTCAACGAACTCTTCCCATGATAGGATCCTTGTGATAACATTTGATCTATTCAGCGGTAGGGAAGATCTTCAAATTCCTATTACCATTCCAGCATGTCAGACAATTAACCAAAGATACTGCACTCCTCTAAATAAATAAAAATAAAGATAGAGAATGGCAGGAGATCAAACAAGGAATTTAGCCATCTTGAAGGCTTAAACTGGAGTAGTAAGAGTAATTGAAGTGTGTGTGTTTGTGTGTACATACACATATACTTATATAGTTTACACAGTGTTTTATTTAAGCTATTTTACTTGATCTTCTTAACACATTGGTAAGATAGGCAGGGAAGATATTTTACTTTCATTTTAAGGAGGAGGATTAATAAAGAAAGACTTAGTAATTTAACAAACAACACAGTTAAGTAACTATCTAAGATGGAAACCCAGATATTATGGGGTTTTTTTACTTTCAATAAGTTAGTGATTTGTAGTAAAATTTTAATATTAAACTGGATTCAGAAGAGAAAGTTCCAGATCCTATTTTTAACATTTATTGACCTTGTGTCTATAGGAAAATCTTTCATCTCCATGAAAGAAATACTCAGTATTCTCATTTGTAAAATGGAGATTAGACTTTTAATACCTCTAATAATTCTCTCAGAGGGTTGTTGTAAGAGACAAAAGTGGTAATATATGTAAGGTGCTTCAATAGTCTTGAAAGACTAGTAATATCAATCATCTTTATTTTCACAGGAGCCAGTATCAGGTTTACAGTGACAGCACTCAGAACAGTGGCAATGGGACCAAAGTGAAACAATTAAAAGATGCTCAAGAAAGGAGAAAATGGAGTGTTCAGGCTTTTCCAGAGGTGGCTGAACCAGAGAGAGAGAGAGAGGGATTAAGCAGGAGGATGTAATGGTAATTAATTTGTTTGATCAGATGTTAAGTAGATCCTAGTAACCTAGTGTTAAGTATAGAACTCTGCCCATTGGTGAAAAGGTGTGAATTCCCAGAATTCTGCCCATTGGTGAAAAGGTGTGAATTCCCCTGTGACTTGGAAGAATGCTATTGGCTG